>JBBPME010000105.1:0-56402 GCA_038090155.1 Rossbeevera pachydermis
AGAACGCTGCTGAGAACAAAGCCTATAAGGCACAGAGGGCTGCTAGACTAGCGCCACCCCCAAAGCCATCCACAAAAACCAACCGCTTCGAGAAACTTGCGGTAGAGCCGTTGGATGAGACAGAAAACGTTCCTGCTATGGAAAGCCAACAACCGCCGTCGTCGAAGGCAAAGAAGGGCAAATCCCCCAAGAGCGAATACGTCCCTGTAGACCCGCTCCCCATGATCCAGGATCCAAAGGTAGAGAGTGGAGAACAGGCCGTACTTCGAATACGGTCTTGCTTTTCTTCCTCGAAGCCTGAGGAAGAACGAGCATCGGACATGGAAGGGTTAATGATTCGTTACATTGCCCCATTACCCCATACGAATGATACGGTGGACGCGCTCGACCATTTTAGACAGACATTGTCACTCGTAGATACTGAGTACTTCGACTTCGCACTGAAATCACATGCGCCTCATATGCTACGAGATCCCCCGTCTAAGAAAGTCGTCTACGACATGCGCGAGCTGGCCAGAATGGCAGAACAAGACCGAAAGGCAAACAAGGATGAACCCAGACCGGTTCAACCTGGTGTTCCGTCTCTTAAGACGACTTGTGAGCCAATCGATCGGGTGAGGATACTCAAAAGAGATCCCCCGACGGAGGACCCCACTCCGAGACCAACGGGAAAGGGAACGAACAAAGACCGACGATGGACGAACACGGTTGATCCATGGTCTGTGCGATGGATGCAGCGAACGATACAGCGGGGTGATAATAAACGATCCCTGCAACATCTTCGCTCGTTCGTACATGACTCACGGTTAACTGAAGTGGACCAGTCGTTAGTAGATTGGATCAAGACGGCTCCTGATGCCCACGCGTTTTGCTACCTAAATGATCTTCAACGCAAGCCCAAGTACATCCGCGCCCAACAAACGTCTACCCAAGCCTTCGAGCTGAAGGTAGACCTATCAACGGGTGATGGACAAACGCAAACAGTACTTGCGCTATTGGACTCAGGATGCACCGGTTCGGCAATTGATCAAAAGTTTGTGGAGAAAACCCGGATGCAAAGACACACGCTGCCTCGACCAGTGCGCGTCTATAATGCAGATGGGTCTCTTAACACTTCAGGATCAATCACAGAGTTTGTGATAGCCGAACTAAGGATCGATGATCACTACGAACGAATTGCCTTAGCCATAACGAAATTGAGTACCCATCAAGTCTTCCTAGGCCACGATTGGTTGAAAATCCACAATCCAGACGTGGACTGGAAGAAGGGTTCTTTATCGTTCCGATGCAAAGGTCACCATGAAAGTCCAGTCGAAGATGACGAACACGAAGAGGTATTCGCGATACGTAATGTCGCTACCGACCTGGCTGCTGCTCATGCAAAAATCGAGTCGACGTTTGAAGAAATGGTACCCTCGACGTACCATGACTTTAAAGACGTCTTCTCAAAGGAGGAGTTTGATGCTTTACCGCCTCGCAAACCCTGGGATCACGCTATTGACATCATCCCGGGTACGCATAAGGTGGACTGTAAAACTTACAACCTCTCTCCTAAAGAGCAGTCAGAGTTAGAAGACTTCGTTGCTGAAAACCTCAAGTCGGGTAGAATACGTCCCTCCAAATCTGAATTCGCATCAGCCTTCTTCTTCATTAAGAAGAAAGATGGTCGCCTCCGTCCCGTACAGGATTATCGAAAGCTAAACGACATCACCGTCAAAAATCGATACCCTCTTCCTCTCATATCCGAGCTCGTCGATAAACTACGTGGAGCTAAATACTTCACTAAGCTCGATGTGAGATGGGGATACAACAACGTACGGATAAAGGAAGGTGATGAATGGAAGGCCGCGTTCAGAACAAACCTGGGATTATTTGAACCACTCGTCATGTTTTTCGGATTGACAAATTCCCCCGCCACATTCCAAACCATGATGAATCATCTCTTCCGAGACTTAATCGGTCGAGGAAAGGTGGTTGTCTATATCGACGACATCATGATTTTCACACGATCCTTGGATGAACATCGTAAAATTGTCCGAGAAGTACTCAAGATCCTCCGCGACAATAGCTTGTATCTCAAACCCAGTAAATGCGAGTTCGAGCAAACGTCTACGGAATATCTTGGGTTAATCGTTAGTGAACAAAGTGTGCAAACCGATCCTGTAAAGGTCAAGGGAATTCGCGAATGGCCAGTACCAACCTCAGTAAAGGATGTGCGAAGCTTTTTGGGCTTTCTCAACTTCTATCGACGCTTTGTCCAGAACTTCTCCGTTGTCGCCCGCCCTTTAAACGCCCTCACGTCTAAAAATGCTGAGTTTGTGTGGTCACCCGCTTGTCAATCTGCCTTCGAACAGTTAAAAGAAACGCTCTGTTCATGTCCCGCGTTAGCTATGCCGAAGGATACTGGTCAATTCAAAGTTGAAACGGACGGATCTGTCATTGGTATCGGAGCTGTCCTGTCGCAACTACAAGACGATGTGTGGCGCCCAGTCGCTTATATCTCCAAGTCATTATCAACAGCAGAACGAAACTATCACGCTGCAGATTTGGAGATGTTGGCTATCATATACGCTCTCAAAGAGTGGCGCCACTATCTGATAGATGCACAGGAACAGTTCCTCCTCCTCACCGATCACAAAAATTTGGAATACTTCCGTACCGCGCAAAACCTATCCCGACGCCAAGCTCGATGGTCTCAATTACTCCAAGACTACGATTTCGTCCTCTCTCATCGTCCAGGGAAAACTAACCCTGCCGATCCTCTGTCCCGGAGGCCAGATTACAAGAAGGGGGTAGAGCTTGACAACACTGATATCACTATGCTCCCCGCTCACCTTTTTCGCTCTGTGCCTACCGAAGAAGAGAGAACTGGTGGTTCGCCCGCCGACTCTCCTCCGACAACAAAGAGTATCGAGGAAAGGATCGAATCGTTACAAGGAAACCGCGAGACCTACGCACAAAAAGGACTAACAGATGCAAAACCCCATTGGTCCGAAGATAACGGTATACTGAAGTGGAAAGGTGCTCTTTACGTCCCGAAAGATTCCCGACTTCGCGAGGACATTATTGTCCAGTATCACGACCACCCACTCGCTGGCCACCCTGGAGTCAGACGGACGAAGGATTTAATCACGGCCCATTACTATTGGCCAACCCTATCCAAAGACCTCAAAGCGTATATTCAGGGATGCGATCGATGCCAAAAGACCAAAGTAGATCGTCGGCGTCGACACACTCCACTTCACCCACATGAAATCCCTGATGCGCCTTGGGAAATCATCTCAGTAGATCTCATCGGACCTCTCCCGGAATCGAAAGGCAAAGATATGATCCTAAACGTCGTGGACCACTTCTCGAAGATGATACATCTATTCCCCGTATCGAAAGATATCTCTTCTCTTGGAGTCGCTACCATCTACCGTGATCACATCTTCAAATTACACGGCACTCCCAAGAAAGTGATCTCTGATCGAGGAACACAATTCGTGTCCAACTTCATGAAGGATCTATTTACACTGCTACAGATCGAGGGAAACCCGTCAACGGCATATCATCCCCAATCCAACGGCTTGACAGAACGACTAAACGCCGAGGTAGAACAATACCTTCGGATATACGTCAATCATCGTCAAAACGATTGGGTCGATTGGTTAGCCCTCGCGGAATTCACGCACAATCAACGCACTGCAGAAGCCACTGGATACTCTCCGTTCATGCTCAATTATGGACAACAACCATGCATCAGATATGAGTCCAAGAAAAGCATTCGTAATGAAGCTGCCGGAGACTTTCAAAAGCGCATGAAAACGTTACAGGACCTCGCTAAACGATCGTTAGAATACGCCCAAGAGGACATGTCAAAGTATCACGATCGAAAGACGCGTAGTGTTCCAAACTTTCAACCTGGCGATCTAGTGCTGATTGAAGCGACAAATATACGTTCAGATCGACCAATGAAGAAACTCGACGACCGTCGTTTTGGACCATTCCCCATCAAAAAGAAGAATAGCGACGGTTCGTATGAGTTGAAATTGGATCCGAAATGGCGTACCATCCATCCAGTCTTTAACGAATGCGTCCTTATCCCGTATATTCCCGGCTCATCCCCGTCGCAACAGAAACCACCCCCACCTCCTCCAGATCTTGTAGATGATGAACCCGAATACGAAATCGAAGAGATCCTGGACTCGGAATTGCGTCGCGGAAAAATAAGATACCTCGTCAAATGGAAAGGATTCACTCGTGAACACGACGAATGGATGCCAATATCAGAATTGCAACACGCCAAATCAGCTATTCTGTCCTTCCACCGAAAGAACCCCGATGCAGTACGCGGTCAGACAATCAAATTACGCGAATTATGCACCTGTTTCTCCTGTTCAGGTCGCGGTACTGTATTTGAACATCCTGACTTCCGTTCTTTCGCTCACTCTCTTACTCGTTTACCCGATCATCTATTTGAGATTCCTTCCCTCGCCGCGGACGTCTCGTCATAAGAAGGGGGTAATGTTACGTTTTCACTTTTTACTTTCTATATCACACTTCTCTTATATCTAATCACACGTTCTACTCCTTTATATCACTATATCACAGTCCGTGCGGCCTCGCTCCTTCTTCGTTCTCAATAGGTATATCTCACTCGTCTTTGTATTATGTAAGCTAGTTTTGGTATTCTCATTCACCTGCGTCCTCCTCTGGAGTGATTCCGGTCCCCGTTGAGTAGTTGCGAACCAGTTCGTAACACGTTTCATGAGAACATAAAAATCTGTCAAATCACGACATGATAGTTACGCCCAATCGCATATCAATCCACTACATCTGAATCGAACCAACAATATAAATCCTACCTAGATTTACTGCTAAAGTGGACTCGGAGTAAGCTTCCTGTCATCAAATGCATATTTACACACATAATATGAAGTCAAAGAGGGTTTGAGCGAAACATGTTTCGGGAGAGCAATGACTTGTAATTGGTATTTTGAACTTGTTCTCCCGATCGTACTAGATGAATTACAGACTTGCAACGTTCCTGCTCTACTTTTGTCCTTGCGATCTGTCCCTGTCCCTGTTAGTCGTTGTCGCCCCACATACATGCATGCATACCACTAGCCGTCAGCTAACCAGGCTTCAGATTATATCCCCCCCCTCGCTTCTGCCTACGATGATCGGATGGTTTTTCTGTAAAAAAAAAAAGATAGAATTAACCGGTACGAAACGACAAGTCCGAGGATTCGCCATTTCCCCCAAAGCAACCTCTTCAGGGAGATGTAGTAAGAAACGGGTCCAATTCCAGTTCAAGAGCACAAGACAGCGGCTCCGTGGGTCCGGGGCCAGCTTCGCTCGGCTTGAGCTTTGTGTCGTCAAGCATTGGCCAGGCATTCAGATGGGCCAAGTCCCAAGGTAATCAGCGACGATCCAAATCAGTGCTATAACGAGGCTGTCTCTCAGTTTGACTATGCCCATCAGGATCATCTGAGCAGCGTCAACTTCGGATTGACTTAGGTCGAGCACTATGGGACACTCTTGTGATGAACCACGTCCAGCTTCAACCTAAACTTGTGTTGCAGGCGAATAATATGTTGGAGGGAAGGGTCCAAGTCAGTTTCAAACGAGGTTCGTGAGAATCTCCAACCATCACCGACTCCAACAACCTCGAGCCTGTCCAAGCCACAAATTTACTCGAAGATGCTTCCGGAGTCAAAAGCGCCCTCCAAATCGGTTTTTTTTGTTGAACAAAGCAAACTAACGGTTAAAGCAAGGCGACTTTGTGTTCTCACATGCCCTGCATTTGAATGATCGAGCCACACTGCTCCACATCCTGTACAAATAGTGGTGCTCCATCTACAACCATCATCATCTTAATCCTATCCTATATATTGGCGTCTCCATCTCTTCCCAGTATTTGTCCGTCGACGCTGACTGGAAATCCGAGTACTCCACGGCAGAGCGTCCTGGAGTACGACTCCTCGAGACTCAAGCCATCACCAACGTGGACGTGGCCCGTTGCACCTACCTCCACCGTGGCTGCCACTGCCACTGCCACCAGGTCCTGTTGGCCACCTGGAGTAAAACCAAAAACTGCAACTATCATGACATCGATGACTGGGTCGTCTGGTGATGGTGGCACCTTCGACGACGCATCTTCCGTCACCCTCCAAGACGAGTTCCCGTGGCACGAAGTCGGTATCAAGGAGCACGAACAGCAACGGATTCCATCCATGATCTTTCCCGCGTTGTTGCACACGAACGGCGACAACAATTACGCATCTCCCTCTCCTCTCCGTCCATTTTGTATTTCTTCTTTGTTGGTTGACGATGAACCGGATGGGGGTGGTGCATCGAGTAGCGCTGAGTCAGACGCAGAAATGAACGCGTTGCGGTATTCAATCACGGAAAAGGGGAAGGGGAAGGCCGAGACAGACGACGAAGATGGCGGTCGAAGGTCAAGATTGCCGAGTCCCCAATTCTGCTTTCCCACTGTCAACGTAAGTTTTACCCTCCCTTTGGCTTTCCGATCGGTGGACATGCTCAAACTCTCTATATTGCTGTAGTCTGTCGAGGACTGGGTCATGCACAATAGACCGATTTTGCAAGAATACGCAGATCGCCAGACTTCGTTGCCATTGGGTGAAAGACTTGAAGTGTCGGTACGTGCGCCACAATCATTTGAGCGCCTCTCCCTGTCTGATCAAACGTTTCTCTTTCTACCTCAGATAGATGAGCCGTCCGACTTTGTCCTGGGCTCGCTCCAGCTGCTCGTCAACCGTGACCGCAAAGACTGTACCGATCGTTCTCGCCGACTTGGCCCTCAGCTCATAGAAAACTTTGTAAACATCGATCGCTGGGCAAAGGAATACTTCCGGTCCCGGCATGGTGTGGCGAACGTATGTAATGACGTATCGACGGTAGGTTTTCAATTTGATGATATCTCTTTCTCATTCCAGCGTGTCAGCCACTAACCAACTTCTCAGCTCTTGACAATCGTGATGAATGGTTTCTATGAAGGTCTCGTGCAGTTGATCGACCGGCTGGTGGAGTTTGCTCTTGAACGGATGCGATTTTGCGGCGGGACCAGCTTGGCTGTTACGGATTTCTCGTTCGGTTACGGTCAGTCCACATAAGAATTGGACTGATGCAATAGCTGACGGTAACTGTTGTGGTACGTTCCAACTCAAACAGACTTTAGAATGAGCCAGGATCTTCCCTTTTGTGTCGAAACGAGTTCCCGGATCAGAGAACGTGCGTAGGACATCTTGCATTTATTATTGTAAGCAGTGTAAACTGACTCACGACATTGCCATGTAGCTCTTCCAATCCACCCGGTAGAAGTCCGACCCGATTCAGAACCCGTGACGACTCACTCTGGCCGTCAAGTGAAACCGACGAAGCGCGCGCAGGAAGCTTGTGAACAAGCGGCTACGAGCGAGCGACGAGGAAATGGCAAGGGAATAGGATCTTCTCGAGAAGTCAAGGGCAAACAAGCCCCAAAAGGCGCTGTTGCACCTTCGCGTCGGAGGAAGAGTTCCGCACAACATTTTTCTGGTGATCCTGAATCTGACCGTACGACGTTGGAAACATCCTTGGCAGCTCCCATGTTCACGCTGCCTCCTCGAAAAGCGATGCCGGACCATGCGAGACATCGTCCGGCGCGTCCATCGAGTCTTGGGCTGCCCCCGATTTCCCCTACTGTGCTATCGTCAGAGACTCTGAACGAGAGGTCCGTGCCAGCATCCAAAGCTTCCGAGGTTGCGTCTGCGTCTACCTTCGCTTCTACGTCTGTCTCTGCCTCGGCTGATGACCGGAGCACACCCGGGTGCTCGGAATCCGATGTAACTGCTGGTCTCCCGCCGTCGTACCGGTTGAAGATTGTAATTCCTCGGAGAGCTGTGTCCAGGAAATTACCAGGTGCTGTGACGAGCAGTTATGGATCGATTACACCCACCACGACTACGACGACGGCTACCGAGGCAAACACAAAATCAATTGTGCAGACAAGTCTGTTGGGGACTGCAAGCAAGAGTCCCGCGGCAGCTGCTTGTGGAATACCGGTGACGAATGGCATGAACACCAGCTCGACCACGCTGCAGGCGAGCAACTCGCTAACGAAGGGCAGGGGTCATGCACGTGGGCACCTCTTTGGCTCTAGTGTTGCTGGAGGGACGAGCGGGCTGAGTGTTGATGGCAATACTGGTGGCGAGAGTGGCGGTAGATATGGTGATAGCGGACGCCTGCGTGAGAGCGGGTCGATCGAGCTGACTTTGAATGCGGGAAGTAGTGGACCTACGGATGGTATGCTCAACCAGCAAACAAGAACAGTGCGTGCAGGCGCGAAAGGCAAAGGCAAAGGCAAAGGCAAAGGCAAATGCGGAGACCCACCCATGGAGTCCACGAATTCAACTGGTACGCAAGTTGGGGGTACAGGAGACGTATCCTCGTCTTGCGGTGATCGACTGGGTGGGATTAACACTGTTGATGACAACTATCCTACATCTGGGAATATTGATACAAGGGAAAAGGAGAGTCCCTCGCTTGCACCACCATCTGATCACATGCCCGGGCCTGGTTCCAGCTCCGGCCGCCTAAAGGGAAAGAAACGCAAGCTAGACGAATACGAATATTAAAGAGAGTGGGGAACGGGAACACTTTTACAGCTGGTCTAGCTGATTCCCCCGTTCTGCGTGGTGACGACCCTCAACGATTATTACAGTAGTGCGTTCCCTTCCGTTTTCCGATATCATGCGCGCTCATCTCATGAAGCACCTTGTGGCGTAAACACGGGTCCGCTGGCTCAGAGAGCGCTGGAAAACTTGGGATAAATACACGCGATATATATTAACGAATAATGCATCTAGACCCGGTCCTTTTTTGGACGGTGTTGAACAGGTTATTAGCCTTGCTAGGGCCAGTAAGAAAGCGAGCTATATTTCCTATGAGGCCGAATCTCTCGCAGACGTTCACATCATGGGGCGTGGGCGCCTACGCAACTGTATTGTGCCCTCCCACGAAACGCTTTACGTGGGGATTCTGTGAACGGACCTGACCAGCTCCATGGGTATGTAACTTACAATGCATTGCTTTCATGGTCTGAATGGCATCAATACATATCGAGGACGAATGGCGATTCAGACTTTTTTTCAAAACGAACGAAACGAAGGAAAAGTTAGGCTACATGGCAGAGTTCGGTACTATTTGCATAAATAAATGATCGGATTGTGCGGTCTCGGAGAATGCCTACCTCTCAGCACCCCCCACACGTCCCCATCGTACCTCAAACGTTTGTATCCTCGAAAGCATGTGGAGGAAGACATTTCCCCCATGAGAGTCTGTGGCGTGTAGGTACGTGCCTGTGTCTATGACACTCATACCACTGCCTACTGATGGAGATGACAAGGACAGTGGCACACGTACCCGTTTGATGGTGGCACAATCGAACATCCGAGGCCAGTAATTGACTTTTGGCAGAGTTGAATAACGTGCTTAAGAGGCTATACCACTATCAGACCGTGCAGGGGTAAAGGATGTAGAATCTGCTGAATCCAACACTTTTCCGGTTTTTGGCAAGGAGCAAATCCGGGAAGTGGCTCGGCGATCGCCGAGAATTCTTACTTAAGCGTGTCCTCCAAGTAATAACTTTATTGGGAGAGTCTGGGGTCCCCAAGTATATTGATTCCCTCTGGACAAAAGCCCGTCGTGTAACGCAACGGCGTTGATTGGTTAAGGTCATGGATGATCGATGATCCGCTCTCCCTTTTCTCCCAATACATACTACAGCAGACACTGGCAGCTCTTCCCGTTCTTGACATGACTGCACGGCCGGCTCATACAGTATATCCTGAAGGCCTAGGTTCAAGGCAGGGGAATTACGTCGTCCCGATGTCAAACTCGATGTAGTGACCGTTGCCATCCTCCTCGTCTCCGCTTTACTGATGTCGTGCGTCATAACACCCAAGGCTTTTGTTCAACGTGCGTATTCATTAATAGCGAAACGAATGAGACTGATTGTGTGGATCCCTCCGGCTATGTGTCCCGAACATGGATATAGACTCATCAGGATATGAATAGGAGCAGGAAGGGTCTCCTGGAAATTATGAAATCATTTATTCATTGGGATGGCCAAGGCGTACCGTATGGTGTGCAAGTGCAACGGGGTGACGAATGTCACGGTGTTCCGTTCCTCTGACAATGCTGTCGGGCTCGAAGCGCTCGATGGGAAGAGACGGAACGTCGGAAACACGATCGCTAATACAAGACTCGACCAGACCCGGGTCGCCCGGCAGCGAATTTAAGATGATCGAACCGAGCGCGGGACCGGGTCATTTGATAGCGACTTGGTAATGTACTAGCGAATTTACTGTAAAGATTGAAACTCCGGAGGACTGTATACCTGACTGATATCGATTAGTAGGACTGAATAAACGTGCCTACTTTCCGTCGGGCACGCATGGGGAGAACGAGCGACTTCGGAAATGTCACGTTATTTTATTTAATATAACTGACTCCATCGACAGGGATCTTTATCCCCTTATTTTCAAGGTCTGTTCCCTCGCCGACCCTGTGGTGTAAGCCGTGGTCCACGTTGTTTTACCAGTACGTGGGGGAGAGACTCGAGCTCAGTGGGCCCGGGCGGGAAAAATAATTACTTGATTAGACAATGAAGAAGTTAGGCTGGCACAGTGACTGCACCTGATCGGAGTCCTGTCCAGGGTACGCGTGTGCACATACAAAGTTACTACACGTGCCTACAGCACCGTTACAGTAAATCACATAAATAATTCGAACTGTCCGGACCGACTGTCGGTGCCGTTCAACACAGACCTGTTGTATTTCTTACTTTAAACACGCTGTGCCCACATAAAGTATCATACATGTAAGGAACCCTTTCAGAAATTCCTTCACTGGCAGGTTCCGAAGGAAATGAAAAATAAAATCGTTCATAGGTGTACAGCCTGTGCTCAGGATCGATATATCACTTGCACAATGCACTGTACCCGTACAAATCACAGGTTACAATGGACGGCAGAAAAGACTGGGTTCGCATTGCTCGCTAACTACGCATAAATAATCATAGTGTTGGCAGCGGTCCTCTCAAGTCAAGACTTCGTGCAAAGGTAACGAAAAGGACAAAGAGAAGAAGATAAAATAAAATAATCTCATGCTATGTACATATACATATTTTGGCAAGATCAATAAACAGAAGAACCCTCGGAAAATATAAGCTGTTAGTTAAAGACCACTATCGAGCCCTTTTCGAGGTCGAGCCTGATGCCGATGCAGAGGTCGACCAATCTACCTGCCCACACATTTCATCCACCAAATACCTCGCTGCCTCTACGTTCAGCCCACACGCCTGAAGGCGCGTTTGCCAATACGGCGGCTCGTATCCACGCTGAAACTCAATGCACTTCGACACCTCGAGCCTCACCTTCGATGAGTCTCCACAGACTTTGACGGCCCGGTCGAGTGCGCCCTCAATTGCGGGAACGGTGGGCATGTCAGGAGGGAAATAAGTATCAAGATAGTCAGCATACGAAGGAGGAGGGCCAGTACCAGTACCAGTGATACTTGGGCTGACGGCAGAGTGACGATCATCATCCTCGGGGCCATCGTGGGGCACGTAGAGAGGGCTGTCACCCCGGACGACATCGTTCGGTATCGAAAGTTGCGAGTTGGACCCCTCCCAACGCCGCTGCGACGCGCTTTCGCCAATGATGTCCGTGGCGGTCACTGACTCGTCCGAGTCCGGGACGGGGCTTGGAATCGGCTGGATTGGCAGCGGACGCATAGCGGACGATGGTGATGAAGACTGCGGAGCCGGGGACCGTACGAGAATGGCATGACGAGGATGGACTGTTGGTGGATTCTTCCTGGGTGTGCCGTCGCTTTCGTGGCGTACGCCATGGATGCCACTGGGGAGAGGTGGTAATGGTAGGTTCGGCGGATTGGTCACCGGTTGCGTCACCCTACGAAGACTACCTAATGACACGACCCCCGCGGGTTGAGACAGCGGACGGTATCTCGGACGGAAGTCTGACTCTTCAGATGAAGAGCACGGAGGCGAAGTAGCAGTGGTTCCACGTCGTGGTCGATTTTGGGGGATTTGTACTCGAGACGATGAGAGTGGGGAAATGAGCCCATGAGCCATACTGCTGCTGCCCGCGTCGGTGTTCCGTTGACGAAATGAGCTTGGCGACAATGAAAATTCAGTCGGGGGTGGAGTTAGCAGGCCGTGAGATTGATAAACACGGGCTGTTGAGTTAGATCGCAAACGATATCTGTAATGAAGTCCCGAATCCTCTGGAGAGGACGGGATCGGCGAACTGGGGCCAGGTTTCAATATCCGCTCCCGAGGGATTTGTATGCGCGGGGAAGGGGAAGACGGAGTAGGTGGAACTTCCAGGGACCATCGGCTTGCGTGAGACTTCCCAGAACTTTCTGACATCTGAGAGGAGTCCCGCGAAAGTCGTAAAGGGGAGACTGCCGGACTGATCTGGGGCGTCGGATCCACTGGAACCTCAAACGAGGAAGTAGTATTGTAACGCTTCCTGTTTGGAGACTTGGAAGGAGGAGATTCAGGAGTGTGCAAATGGGTTCCCGCTCCTCTGCTGCTAGGAGAAGGAAGCGGGATATCTGCAGCCCTAGGGAGAAATGTCTCGGCTCTGGCATCGCGAAAGGCGCTATGGAGGGATATATCCTTGATGAACTTGAGAGGGGTCAACCGTGGCCCCACTTCAAGGTAACAAACCAGGACGAGCCTTTGATTCGATGTCCAGTAGTTTAGACAAGATGTGCTGGGTACTACGACCTTTTTCTTGTTTGTGACGGATCCACGTCACTAGGGCCCGCTTTGCCCTGTCTGTGTCTCTCCCGCAGTTCGCCAGGACGGCGATGACCTGTCTTGAGCATCAATACAGCTTGAGCACAGGCAATAGAGATCTTCGATCACACCTCGAAGCGAGTTGCGCCATTGAAGCTAACGGGATCGCTGAACATACTAGTACAGCTTGAAAGGAGTGAAGTTCGATGAGAAGAAGGGGTATGGGGTTGAGGGGAAGCGCTAGGACGTAGAGAACTGATCTAGTTCCCGAGTCGGTATTATAAGCATCGCGTTTAGATATAACGGAATTCAGGAACGCACTCACTGTTTTTCGCACACAGCAAAGTTATCTTTTCCGCAATCCAATCCCGTCAGTACCAGAGACACGTTCGTTGACATGGACCCCCAAGGACCCTTGAACCCACAGCCGGGAGTGTGGCCAGGTCACGAGTGTGAAATACTGAGCACACACCACGCTCGACGGCCGCAGTCTGACAAGTTCCCTGAACTGCAACGACTAAGAAAATACCCACTGGAGGGAACTGATGATGTATTACCATCAATCGTGATAAACCACTTCTCTAGAAGAAACCGAGCTGGATGATCTTATTTATGTAAATCGCTCCGTCACCGACTTGTAAAGCGGGAGTAGTAAACAAAAGACCGCACTTTCTAGGAAGCTTCTCGATGACGTCAAGGATGACGTTTTCTCTTGGCTGACAAGGAGGGGCTAGCCCCTCGCAAGCAAAGCCGTCTTAACTACGCACTACTTCGGTCAAGATGTCTCTGCCTCCAGCGCAGCAAGAGGTCTCAGAACACCCTCACGCCGGTACCGTAACCGCTCCCACGGACAAAAATGCACAGGCCGCCGATGTCGACAGGAAGGCAAGCACTTTCTGAGCTAATCCTGTATGACATGTTACTAACACCTGTCTCAAGATTCGACTGTATGGAATGGTACAGGCATTGAGGCAAGGTCGCATGCCCGATAACGTCCAGATCAATAGCGCGTTAGCATATCTCCGAGATGCAGAGCCCATTGACGTCCACAAGCTGTCATCCAACGGCCGAAAACTCATCCAAGATTCTCGCGAAATAGTCGAAACGACCCGTCTCATCGTCAAGCATAAGAACGCCGATGAACTTCTTCAAAACTTCGTCTGGCATACCCGTGATGTGGGTGCCGAGGCTTCTAAGGTAGTTGGCGAGGAAGGAGTTCCCGAAGTCGACCACAGCAAATTGACGGAGGACGGCCGTGTCGGTGCGCGCCAGCACGCTCTTTTCCCGACTCCCTGAGTGATTTATATCATTTTATAGCTGTCAGACATCTTCGTACTCTTCTTTCACTCGTCCTCACGAACTCAGAAGTCCGGAAACTTCTATCTGACTTCACTGTGATTGGCCGCGACATCTTGGCGAAAGGGGCATCAAAGGCAGCTGAGGCTCTTCGTCCAAGCAAGCAACAAATCGCACATGTAGATGAGCCTGCCGAGCCTGCCGCTGCTAGTAGGTATTCCCGCCCCGGTGAATCGGAGGTGGAGACGAGTCAAGGAGAAGCATTTGGGCAGCAGGTTACCGGTAAAGGAAAGACAGCGGTTCGGTCTCTTCAAGAAACGGCTAACGGTGTACTTGAACAAACCACTGAGACGGCACAAACCAGCAAGAAGTCAAAGGAGACTGTCGAAAGGCAAGAGTGAGCTGAATAGCTCCCGAGAACCCAGTGTTAACATGTCCCTTAGCAGCGCTGTGGGGTCCTCAGCAGTCTCAACAGACGACAGCGAAGGGTTGTTAAAGGTTGTCAAGGTCTGTCGATCATGTCGTATTATTCCCTGTTAATCGATCATTGATGATATTCAGGAGAAATTAGGCTTATCTAAGGAAACGAAACAACGGGCTAGGGAGAAATTTGAGGAAGGGAAACATTTTGTGGTGGATGAGTATTTCCCCCCACAGCGACAGGATCAGTTCATCTACCGTGGCAAGAGGGTCATCGTAGAGTGTCAAAGGCAGGATGATTACCGCGACGCGATCAGTTGGTTCCTGTCTATTGCAGAGGAGTATACAGAGTTCGGCCATAGTGCCGAAGAGAAAGGCAAGGAGAGGGTAACTAAGCTTATCAACGTCAGTCTTTACTTTTAAATTGTATTCGTTCGCTAACTCTTTTCCAGGATCCATATCTTCGACAAACGTTTTCAGAGCTCCGACAACTCCTTGAACGCTTTGCAAATGGGAAGAGCATGCATATTATTTTCGATTCTATTGGTGCGGTTAACGACGATGCCCACCGAGACGAAGAGTTCCGCGTATGGTTCCGACACTTGTATGTTTTCGTTCGAAAGGTACGTCATATTTGACAAGTAGTTTGCAGACTTTGATCACACTTACTTCCATGTTAGTTATTATTGGAGGAAGGCTACGTCCTCAAGGATGATTGCAGTCGTGAAGGCAGAGATATCAGCGAGTCGGGTAGGAAGTTTTGGGACCAAAAATACCGCGGGCACTTTGAGGAGGTATTCAACTCTATCGGCGATTGGTTCTCTGCCATGGGCGAAGATCCGCTCAACAAGCGACTCGGAGAGGATTGGGCTCGGCTGACTCGGGACCTACTCTTCGACAGCGAAGGCAGCCTCACATTCAAGTCAGATTTGTGGATGGATATCCGTAACGTGATCGTACCTACACTAGTGGACAAGGTACGCCCGTTAATTTGGTAGGGCGGATCTCGTCTGAAGAGAAACAGGTTGGATACATTCCAATTCCACGTATCGAGTACTCCGATGCCGCATTGGACCTCGTCCTGGAGAACCTTACCCTCCAGGGTAGCAATCTATTCCCGAACATTGTCACTGTCGTCGCTCACAACTACCTCAAATTCAGCCCATACCATACCATCTCTGACGAACACCATCACGACTTCACGTTCACCCTTGGGCAAATTCAAGCAGATATGCGCGACGTTGCCTTCTTCTTCCGTAAAAAAGGTTTCCCGAAGGTGGTGGACTCGGGGTTAGCCGACGTCGTCCTCGGAGGATCTGGTCTCACGGCCATCATCCACCTCATATCGGCGGGTAAAGATCGAACGTCGGTCTTCAAAGTCAAGGATGTACGCGTCAAAGTCAGTTCACTCAAGTTCAGCATTCGCGATTCGAAGCACGACCTGTTGTACAAGACGTTGGGACCTCTTGCGAGCGGCCTGGTCAAGCGGCAGATCAAGAAAGCAATCGCAGGGGCCATCAAGACGGGTATGGAGTACGTCGATGGCCAATTGGTCTCTGTGAGAGACCGTATGGAAGAGGCCAAAGTGAGCGACGAGACGAATCGGATGCAGGTGCTGCAAGAGGTGATACAGTTGTGTATTTTCAGCTCATATGGGACTCATTCACCTTCTCTTCCAGCTGTTCAAACGCCAGAAGGAAGAGCAGAACGTTCGGACGTCCGAGAGCAAGGCGCAGTTCAAGGTCGTTTCAAGCATTCGTTCGTCTGTGATCGATACCGGAACGCCTTCTGGATGGGTCAATCGTGTCACTGAAAGTGAGGAAGTGGCTGCCACGGGCAAGGATTGGAGGAGCAAAGCGTGGGTGACTTGTGCTTTATCAACTTACTTGAAGGCTGACGTGAACTAGATTTACGATCGCGTGAGGTCCGCTCCGAGCAGCCAGGAATGGTGGGAGCGATGTCTGTACGATACGCCAATTGTTTTAGTAAGACGTTCAAGTGGAAGTGGAGTTTTTATGCATGGAGTACTGTATGTACGCACCGAAGTCGCCAACGCTCGATTTCTACTTGAAACAATTTGTCTATACATGGCCGACCCACGGCAGTTTATGTGACAAGTTGTTCAGCATCATGTCACTGAGGTCATCTTCATCATCGGCCCCATTTTTTTTTTGTCATTCTCGGGAGCTAGTCGCCGACACACCTTGTTAGCAAACTCATTTCCGAAAATATGATCACCAGGAAGGGGGCCAACAAGGCTGGAGCTCTGCCTGTTTATAAGTAAGTCTGACAATCAACGGTTGTCGGTCCATACTTCTGTAAGGTTCTGACGATTCTACGCTTACCGAATAATACCGTAAAGAACCAAGGGACGCCGATTTCTTTTTTTTTCGCTCACACTCCAGATTTTGTGTTGGAGGTGCGGCCAAGTACGTGCGAAAGACAGTAAGTACAGCGCCTACTGTGTATGCACAAGGATGAGCTTGGAACGACCGCGAAGTACTTGACAGACTAACGTGAATGATGTGTCAGATTTACCCTACTTATTAATTTGGTTAGCGCCGCTGCTATGTTACAGTAAACGTAATGTCAAGTCGGCGAGGTGTCCAGCTTCTTATTTTGGAAGTGGTTTGCGAATCTGCGATTGACACTTGACAAGCTCACAATGAGCTTTCAATTCATGCGTAGACTGAGGCAGGAAATTTGATAGACATGTTAATTTGACTTTCGGAAGCTGTACCACTAGTATTACTGGCGGACAGGCTAGAATTCTGAAGTCACGAAACAGAAGAAGCAGCCATGCTCGAAACTTTGGCCTCGAATGGTAGAGCTGGAATGCACGGCGGTGATGAACTTGATAAATCACTTTCGGAAGCGAGGGGCTCCTAGTGCGGGGCCGTTTGCATACTAATCATGGTACATGGGCGGCCATCAGACATTTCTAAACTTTAACTTGAAGTTGGGCGGTCCCGACGAGCGATGGAATGCTCTGTGTCTACATCGTAGGCGAGCAACAAAAACAGGAGTGATTGCAGCTGAGATCGGCTAGTCGGAACTAAAAATACAATGTAAGTAGAATGTAATTATTATTTCATCCGACCCTGTAATACATCGCTTTGCTTTCTCTTTCTCTTTCTTTCTCTCTCTCTTCCTTCACCTTCCTTCTCCACCTTCTTCCATGACCAGAGCGCGGAAGACCACGTCGCTTTCCGTCAAGGATTTGGACCGTCACATTGGCGCCGAGTCCGTTGACACTGGCACATCTCACGTCACTCTTTCCCCACACTCGCTCGTTAAACACACTGTCTTTTCACAAACTTCGACTTCCCCAAAAACTCGCAAGGCTTCTTCTTCCCTCCACCACCGCCTCTTTTCTCGTTCCTCGACCGCACCTGGACAACGCGAAGAAGAAAATGATCCCTCCCTGGACGTTGTTTCCGAGACGACACCGTTTACACCTCGTAAAACGATGATGATGACAGGATGGCCCTTCTCCCGCTCGACTTCCCGCAAGAATAGCCGTCCCACTGAGGATTCAGAGCATACTTCTGCCGCTCCTAGCACTAGTCGTTTTCTTGTACGCATCTAGCTTTCGATTTTCCCCACATGTAGGCTTCGTCTTTACTCATACATACCTCGACAGAACGTCAAGGACCCTGGCAGTGGCATTCAGGTTTCCTCCCACTCGTCTCCGTATTTTTCAGTTACGTCATACGCCCCAACATCCACGTCAAGTCTGGGTTCGCTTGTTCCCACACATGAGCGGATGTTCCACCGCGCCTCGCGGGACTTGACAGACGAGCAAACTAGTCCCTATCCTCAATATTCAAATTCGTCGAGAGTCCCTGTCTATGCTCCGCCACCGACGTCCTCGCGGGCGACTGTTACGACCCCGTCGGATCCAATCTTGTCGGATGGAGACTATGGTGCCCGTGACAACTGCAATCGACATCAGGATCAGGTTTCCGGAGCATCAGAACCAAAGACCCGGACATCCTCCGAACTCGTCACTGAAGAAGACACATCCTCGCGGCGTTCTGTTGTTGGTACCACCAGACCCAAAATGTTAGACGAAGACCCCACGCCCCGCACTGAGATGTTTGACCAGCTCGTGGCAATATCTCTGCCTGTTCCCGTTGTCACTGCTGCCACGAAAATAAGAGGTCGTGGGGTGCAGTGTTTAGACATTGACGTCCTCGCTTTGCGTCCAGCCGTCGGCGTCACACCCCATGTTCCCTCTGAAACCGAATCGTTTTCTACCTCTGCGTGCTCTGCTAGTGCTTCGTCACCCCCTACATCACCCATCAAGCGGGATTCATTTCCCGCGGCGTTTCCGGTGATGAAGCCGTCATCAGATACCGACGCTGGAACGTTCGCCTCGCCCGTACTTCCTTCTACCACGCCACGCGTTGTTACGATTTCTCCGGACAGTGGTTCTTCGCGCTCCAATTTTAATTGCAGTCCGGACAGTGTCGCCGTGGCGTCCTCGGCTTCAACCATGTCGTCTCCGCGGTCACGCAAGCGGGCCATCTCGCGATCGCTCACTCCCCCTCCGTTACCTCGACCGCCACCAAACGGCCCTTTGCCACCCGTCCCGCCTCTACCGCCTCTGCTGAACAAGTTCCCGGTGATGAACGTGAATGTGCCACCACATGCGATGATACCGTCGCTCCCGCGTCCCTCGACAATAACTGGAGCGGCGGCAAATGCTGGGACGGCCGCGTTGCCTCCTTCGCCTCCTGGGGCGTTGCGTTTGCCCTCGAGGCTCAGCTGGATCAACAGCGTGCGCGCGGTGTTGCCTAGTCCTCCAGCGTCGCCGACCAAAAAGGCCAAGACCCTTAGCATTGGTGACAAACCGAGTTCGTCATCCCGGGCAGAGAAAAAGCAATTTGGTGAACGACCGCGGCCGACGAGCATCAGTATTATCGAAGCTACTGAGGATTGTAACGGTGATAACGAGGTCCGACGGACAAAGAGCATCTTGTTGCTTGGTTCGCGATCAAAGTCGAACATGTCGCTCGGTACGAAGCGCGTGCAGATTCATGCAGACGTGAACGGGGATTCGGATGTCGGCGGCGATGGGATCAATGTTGGGGTGCCATCAACTGCAACGATGGCAGATGCTTCAGTTTCAGCACCAACACTAGAGTCGACATCTTTGCGCAAACAGAAACGCAAGTCGAGCAGCTCAGCGCCAACCCTTGGTCTGGGTCTCGGCCTGGGTCGCCCCAGCGTTTTTTCATCTTCTCGCCCATATTCCCGGGTTCCATCCCTTCCCGTGCGGATCCTGACGACGAACTCTTGTCGTGAAGAGGTTGCCGTGTTTCCTCTCGAACGACGGCATTCTGCGCCGTTATTCTCGACTTTTGATCTAAGAAAGTCAGCGGATTGGACGCTCTCGCTCCCGTTCTCCACAGATGTACCTGGGAACAAAATTTTGTTATCATCGTCATCTGAGCCTCAACTCAAGAGTCCGGAAAAGGAGGAAGAGGATTGGACATTGTGTATGCCACTCAAGTTGCGCGCAGTCGACATTCCTGTCCACAAATTATGCGATGGAGATGGAGAAGAGTGCGTGAGCGTAGACACGTCCGACAGGGCCACGGCCGAAGAGGAAGAGGAGACGACTGTGATGCAGTTGCCGACACCGAGTCCGTCACCAACATGCTCTACGCCGCGCTCGATTGTTGTTCCGTTGGACCCTATGGAGGAGCAAGAGAACGAAGATAAAGAGGAAATAGAGGAGAGCGCGCTCTCCGTCGTTGAACCCGAGAACAGACCCGCATCGCCCGCGAGCTCTCTCGGTCCACATGTTGGTGGATTGGACTTGGTCAGCGGACGCGGGAAGCGGGCTTCTGGATGGCACGTGTATGGGTGGTTCGACGAGGTAAGGGTGGATGAGGATGTCGCTGCGGTCTCAGAGAGCAGATTCGTCAAGAACCACATCTCGGCATTTCGGAAGAACGATTCGAGTTCGGGCGCGAGACACCCAAGTCAGGACAGTATCATGTCCAGTGTGGCGTCGACGATGGATACTGTGTTTTATAGCGCGCGGTCGAGTTGGCTCGTTAATTAATCTTGCCGCCTCCTGGTTTCTAGTTCACTTACCCACCACCGTCCCACCGTTTCTCTCGCACCCGCATACTTTCTGTGCATGACGTCAGACTCACAATGCATGCGATGTACTCGATGAACCCTCTCCACTCCCTTTTGCTTACCTTGGCCACCAAAATGTTTATCATAAGGTCTTTAAAAGAGGACCTCGCGTAACTCATGGACGAGTTTTTGGTTTAGAGATGTCGACCCTTTCAAGTACGATATACAGATGCAGATACAGTATTCATATATGCCACCCCTTTCTCCTTTTGACTTGTACTCTCCCTTTGCTATCCGCCCCTCTCGTTGCCGCTGTTGGGCCTGCTCGATTGTGTCCTGCAGCCCTTCTTTACTTTCACTTCTACGTGACGCAGACATCGGTTTGGGTGTGTAAATACATCGACTACGTATGCATGCCCCATCATATTCATATCACATCAATATCATTGATTAGGCTACTCTTGTGTGTTTGTTTGGGGGGTGAATTTTTTCTCGCTTCAACACTTGTTCTTGTGTATTTTTCGACTTTATTTTCACTGTCTTGTCCGCCGCTGTCTCTTTTATGCAATTTGAATTATAGGCACAGATGTAGTAATAGATTTGCAGGAAATGCAGAATGATGGTTGCGCTACAAACGTTGTGAGGCTCATGGATTGACAAACTGTCACTGGGCATTGCATGTCATGTGTCGTTTGTACTGTGTGCCTAAATGCGACACGAAAAAAAGTGTTAGAATAACCTGTTTCGCTTCCACGACTCCTCCCGCCCCACTGGCACAAGGTTGCCGCTTTCACATTTCCTCTGCAGCATCCCTGCATCACTTGGAACTTGAACGTAAATACCGCTTGTCAGCATGCGAGAGAACAAATGCCTGTCTTTCAGCGGGTTCAATTGCTGGCCATGGGGCGTGTTTATCTTCAACTCCAATAGCATTAGTGATGACACGGATAATGGTGTCGTGGGTTTTGAGGGCTGCCATGCGAGCATCATAGTCTTTGAGTCGCTCTTGGAATTCTGTTTCCTTTCTTGATGTTTCATCAGTAGTGGCCAGGATAGAAGCTGGATCGGTTCCTTGAGCATTCTCACGAAGGACTCGCTGGACCATATCGTCTTCGCTGAGCGTGTCACCATCAAGGACTTTCTCTGGCCTATCCTTATGACGAACGGCAAGTAAATTCTTCAAGACACGTAGCAGTCGAGTGAGGGGCTTGTTATTGTGAAGATTGAGTGTGCGCAGTTCTCGGTCATCTCGCATAAACAGAGTTTTCATCGATCCTCCGGAACTTCCATAGACTGGCGGATTGAAGATCGAATCAACAAAGCTCGACCGTCGGTCTCGGTCCCAGTCGGATTTGATATAAATGATGCTCATCCATAGCAAGATAAAGAAGGCGGATTCAATATCGTGAATGAACGTCTGGTTGATCTTAGGGTTTTCGACGAGGTCAGCAGCCATGAACTGCCACGTGCCCTGCAAATCAAATTTCTCGTTAAGAAATGTGCATGTGCCATGTGGAAGAATAAGAATGACGTACCGTGCGGGTGGATTGGCGAGCGCCTCCTGTAAGTGAATGGTTTGGATTGACCATTTTACAGAGGTCCCAGTGGACTCTGTCCACAGTATGTTGCTAGGACTCATATCGCGACGAAGGACCCCGCATTTCCAATAAGCATTTTTATGAGCTAGAATGGTTGGTCAGTAGTCAACAAAAGTAGAGGGGGCCGGATACTCACCGTTCAAAGCTGCGAGAATGGCGCGTACCATGTCCTTACTACATCGAAAGGTTTCCAGTTTTGCCCCGATATTGTCTAGAATCAATTGATGGTGCCGGTGGGGAGTGAATCCGGGGGTGTCCTTCTGCCAGACCCAATCCTTATCAGCATACCTGCTCGTATGCGTAGAGTGATGAGCCTCCTCGCCAACGTCACCGGAGGCTGAGCAGTGAGGGACATTGCATACGCGCGCGCCGTTGAGAATCGCATAGACATCACCCTCCTTCACTATTCCATTGCATGCAACCCTCCACGAATCCTTGAAGAAGACGGGACGGTTTCTTTGGGTATCGTAAGCGATCGAGGTGCGTGTCGCACGACCGGGAGGGGTGTAAGGGTGGGCAACGGGTGGCTTGATAATGTACTCGCCACGTTTTGACTCTGTGCCGTGAAGAGGGATGGGTAACGACGAGGAGTTCCTGCGGAACAAGGAACCTCTTGTCAGCTTTGATGGCTTGCTGAATTTCTGTAGACGAGGCTCTGCGAACGCTGTCGTCGTGTCCACGCACAGGTCTCTGCTTGATCGTAACGAGTGAAAATCCAATAGCGTCGCATCTCGTTGGTAGTAGATAGGTTCAGTAACAATCGCACCGTTCCGATCCCAGAGCATGAGCCGTGCGTAGTCCTTGACGACGAGGACACTGAAGACGTGCGTACGATACTGGGAGTCTAGCTGCAAAGTTGCGTATGTTGTCATCTGACCCGCTGTTAAGGTCCCTCTGGCCGTTTGGCTCATGAGTGGGTTAGGGCCTGACACGGATGATTCTTCGCTTGCGATATTGGTCAAGAATGCATCCTCCTCCGGTTTGCATTTGAATTCGATATAGATATCGCTCTGGGCGGAGTTGGCTTCGGTGAGGTCTTTGTTCGCTTGGTCATAAACCGTGCGGTCAGGCGAGAAAGAAGCCGAGTACTCGGTGAGGGCCTTGTCTGGTGAGCGCGATGTTTCGCGGATATAGAGCGTCTTGAGATGTGGCTGCAGGATATTCATCTATGGATTTTCTTCATTATCTAGAAAGCGCAGATCAATCACATACAAATGTGTTCTACATTGGACGTTCATTCCGAAGGTTTGCCAGAGCGTCAAACATGCCGGCTTGGAAACTTGAGGGTTTTAAACTGGGAAGGAAAGCGGAAAGAAACTCTTGAGGCATGGGGCCGAGAAAGAAAGGGGCCATTTCTTCTGACATAACGCCAAATATCTGGTCTCGTGTCGAGTCGAGACATCCAGTAGTTGAACTGCGAGTGTGTAGTACCTGACAGGGTGACCTCCGTGTTCATGTATTCTCGGCCATACACGAAGACATTTCCCGACTCAAACTAAGTCTATTTGAAGCCGTCGAGTGTGTCCTCACAACCCCTCTATTTCTGCCTTCTTGCTTCCCTATCATACTCCCAAGATCGGTCATAAGCGGAAGGTCGGCCGTTTCCAGGGCAATGTATGCAGGTTGGGATGTTGGACCAGAAATCACCTATTTTGAGCGAGCCCGTCATGGCTTGGTATAAGAATTGTTGGATGGGTCGTCTGAGGTCGGGGTACCGGGTGGCGTATATGCTGCCAGATTGAGGCGTCGGTTTCTTCTTCCTGGGTGATGTGTTGGATTGCATATCGTGCCATGTCGAGATTCATGAACGTTAAGCGTGTGGGGGGTGGGGCGTTTTTGACCCGTGCTCGAATTGCTTGGTCGACAGTATTCGGAAGTTGTCTGACGGGGACCGTCATGGTCAGGTCGGGTCCTTTCGTGTCGACAATGTGGAGTGTACTTTGCAATAATAGTCCATCATACATTTACATTTTTTATGCAGTATCGACCGAAATTCAAAGACATTCCCAATAATAATTTGCTGCAGAGACAACCTCAACCCAGAAGGGAAGACCTGCCAGCTGCCAGGTTCAGAGAACGAAATAAGTTACTCTAGGTGCCGGATCCGGTGTTACACAATTATCCGAGCCCGGGGCACTCGGACCTCTTTCCCTACAGTATAGCAAACGGAGAGTCCCCGTCGGTGACCATCTCGCACTGGTTGCATATCTCACTTGGTTCCGGGATCAAAATGGAGAATGAGCGGCCCACGGCGCAACGATAACACTGCTTGTCTTGGCTCGTCCCGAAAGGATTATCTAGTACTCAGTGCTTAAATACCAGCATGCCAATCGCGCCGTGGTTGAAGAGTTCCATCTGTTCAAACGATGGTAATCCCAATCGTCTCTTCCGTGTCTTTGCTCCTTGCCATCGTCGTTTCCGCGTACTTTTTTGACTGTTGCGGGCGACAACAAAAGTATGCGCTTCTCCCTCCCGGACCCCCCGGTTCCCCGCACGGGCGCTAGTGCGTATTCCCTACTGCCTTTCCTTGCACCGAAATTGATTGCTGATATGGCCCTGTTCAGCCCACCTCAGCTAATTCAGTCATGGATCGAACAATACGGTCCAGTCGTCTCCCTCAGACAGGGCGGTGATGTTCTTGTCATCATTGGTCGTCATAATGTGAGGGTCTCCCTCGTGATCCTGCCTTTTCTGACGTCCATTAATACGATGCTATGTTTTCTTGTCATTGCCCCGATGACACCTCAAGCTGTTGGAAAAACAAGGCGCGTCCTTTGCGGACCGCCCGCTTTCGGTGGCGGGAAGCGAAATCCTCAGTCGGGGCATGCGGTTCATGATGCTCAGCACATGCGACCGATTGCGACAGTGGCGAAAGTGAGTTGCCTCGCTTCTCGGCCGCTACCCTCCTTTCTTTTTACGACCATTGGTTGACATCATTCCTGCTAACTTAGGGCTGCCCATGCCAATTTTCAACCCAAGGCATCACTGGCATATGGCGCCGATCAGGCAACATTCGCAAAGAAAATGGTGATCGATCTGTTGGATGACCCAGAGGGGCACCAGACGCACGCCAAATAGTGGGCCAGTCCTATATCAGACTAGCGCGTGACTCAGTGACCCGTTCTCGTTCTCATTTCCTTGCCTAGTTTCACGGGTTCTGTCACACTACGTGTCATTTATGGCAAGACAACGCCATTGTCACTGACAGAGGATCCCCTCATGCTTCACCTCAAATGCATGATTCCGATCGTGCATAAAGCTCTCATCCCAGGAGCCTACCTAGTGGATCGTTTCCCATTCTTGCAATATTTGCCATGGTACGGCCGACAACTGAGGAAATGGGGACAAGAAGAGTATAACATGTTGACGTGGTACATGTCTCAATATCAATCCCAGAAGGTAAGTGTCCCTGACCTTAATCTCGGGGCGACACAAGGACGATGCGATTGACGCACCAATTATGCATAGTCGATGGAGAGCGGGCCGCACTCAGTGGCAAAGGAGATTATGATGAGAACGGTCACCGAAGGGAAATTTAAGAAAGCGGAAAATGCATTCTTTTTGGGATCGTTGACTGGTGCTGCGTTTGACACGGTACGCTTACCATCCATGCGTCTTGACCGATGCGTCTTGAGATGATTTCTTTCTCTTATTTCTTTCTACTTCTTGAATGCACAGACACAGGTGGCAATCTCAGCTATCATGATGGCCGCTGCGTGCTTCCCTGACGCACAGGCGATCTTTCACGCTCAGATGGATTCAGTCATCGGTAGAGATGCGCGTGAGTAGCTTTTACGTTTGTCGATGCGAGTCTTAATGACCGACGGAACAAATATTTGAACAGCACCCACGTTTGCAGATTGGTCGTCGCTCACAGAACTGCAGGCTTTCATTCTTGAGGCCCTCCGATGGAGACTTGTCAATCCGTTTGGTCAGCTCTTTGTTTGATATGCTTGGCCATGCACGCCGAACATGATGTACATCTCAGGTGCACCTCGTCGGGCTTCCAAAGGCGTTTATTGGGTACGTTCCGCCGTTATGTTTGTCCCAGCTTCGTCCAGAGAAGGTGCCTCCAGAATGGTTATTGTATTCCTGCTGGGGCAACTGTGTTCGGAAACCATTGGTATGTGAAACCCGGAACAAAATCGCAGTGATATAATGAACAGTGCGACCTTCTTCTAGGTCCATCGGGCACGACCCCGACGTGTTCCCTGCACCTGAGAAATTCAACCCGAAGCGATGGATAGGACCTGAAGGGAACATTAACAACGATCTCAAAGCCTATTCTTTTGGATTCGGACGACGCACGTGTGTTGGACCGAACCTTGCTCTCCGGCAAGTGCAATTAATGTTGCCCTTGTTGGCCCTCGTGTCTGATCGTCCATGGATGCTGTTTTTTCAGATCACTCTATATCGCTGCGGGAACCGTCTTTTGGGCATTCAAGATTGCCGAAGACCCCAAACGGCCGATCGACAACATGGGGTTCGCACCTGGGATCGTCATGCACCTGAAGCCGTTTAGTCTTTTGTTCGAGCCGAGAATAAACATTTGCGTGAGGCCATGGGATCTGGCAAGGCAGAATGGGAGTGAAACGTTGAGAAAGTGTAAATATAGCTTAGACCGAGTTTTTGTATGGGACGAGCATTTGCTATCGTTGCCGTGCGCAGTATGAGACCATGATTCCATTCCAATGGAAAGCCTGAATATATTATCCCGTCAGGGGACGGACGATAAAAACGACGAGGACCGATCATTTATCAACGACTAGTACTTGAACGCCTCCCATCCCTACTTAGAGCAATAACTAATAACTTGAGCATGGCTGGCTGATAATGTGATTCAATGTATAGTGAACCGGTGGTCACAGATGAACAATTAATAGCAGTGGGCGACAATAGGAACGATGGTTGTGGGATGGGGATAGGGCGCGAGCAGACATGATGATGGTCGTTGTCGTTCAAGTTGTCATGTCGTGTCACTAACCAACGGAGTCCATCTGATAACCCCTTCAGTCTGTCCGCCAACCCTTTGCATGACCAATCTGCCGGTCAGAATGGCGACGAAGATGACCGCGCTGCTTCCTCATCTTGAGAAGCCCAAGTCACTCAATGACTCCGAGAGCTGCAATTTAGTCGGGCGTGTATGGGCCTGATTGCGTTGGCATGTCGCTCACGTCGTGTCACGAGACGTGCGACACGAGCATGCGTTGCGAGCGGGAATAAGCGAATATGGACTTGACTCTCGGGCATGCGGTTGAAATACGTCAATAACTATGGTACTATGGTCGTGTCTATGCGACGGACATGATGGATCCCTCAGGGATGGCGTCGAGTCCCTGCCACAAAAGATGTCCAAATTGCCGTTGCGAGGGGGGAAACGGGGCTGAGTTACGGACGACGGCTGCCGAGGAGATGAAGGTAGACATGCAATTCTCGCTGGCTATGGCTACTACAATGCTGCTTCGATAACACATAAAAGGCTGGCCTTGTGTTCCATTTCATCACACCCCATCTCTGTGCTGGACTCCCAGTCCCCGTCGTTCTGTCAATCCCTCTGATGTCTCCCTTTCGTTTCAAGTTATTGGCCCCAGCGGCCGTCGCTTTTGTTATGGCTCTGAGAGCCAGTGCCGAGACACATACCCTTAAATTCATAAATAAGTGAGCCGCTATCTTCAATCCATAGCCCACCAGTTCCTAACGGCGACGTTGGCACCAACAGATGTGGTCAAGGAACTGTACATATGCTGCTTCTTTACGTTCAATTGCCTCTAAACCTGTTTTCCAGCCTATGTACATGCAACAAGGAAAAAACGTCCTCGATGCGAATGGCGAGTGGACAACCACCAGTCACACTGCTGGAATTGGGTAAGACAACGTCGAATATCGAGCATATTTAATTTTGATTCTTTCTCTTTTCTATTCATTATAGATACCTTACTCAGCCGGATCGTAAGTTCCCGCTTGGGACATATGGCCTTTTTAAACTGAGATCCTCTTGTAATCAGACCCGTGTGGCGCCAACGGTGAAAACTGTGTTCTTCTCGAGACATCACTCAACAATCCGACCTGCGCGGGATGCGGTTCGAGCACGGACCTCTCCTTGATACCGCCGTGAGTTTCATCTGATTTCACCCCTGGCAGTTCTCGACGTGCTGACGTGCATGTGCAGTCATGAGTTCAATGTCTTGACGTCATTCGCGTGCGTTTTGAGCCCGATTAGTTTCCTTGTCATGTGCTCATCTTCCCTCGAAGGTATCAAATCTCAAGCTCAAACGACCCAGGCAAATGCAATGGTCAGGGCAGACTATGTAAGTCATTTCTCCCTGTGACCTTGGGATATGTAGACTCACTTCGGAACAAATAGGTGCCAGCGAGGATTGCAGGAATGAAGCCTTCTTTGTCTCAACGGATTGGCCAGTCCAAGTTCAGTGTGAAGAAAATGACGTAAGTGCAAACTTTTCAATCCAAGTATGGACTTGAACCAACTGTGAACACACGCATTGTAGGTCAATCTGGTGGTCGCGTTCTGTGCAAATGCATCAGAGTTAGTGCTGAATGGTGAAGTTGGGTTGAACTCCGGGTCGCCACCACCACTCAGCCTTAGTTCGTCTTCTTCCACGCCACCCCAGTCGTCGTTGCCCCCATCGCCACCATCACCCAGCCTTGGCTCGTCTTCTTCCACGACACCCCAGTCGTCATTGCCCCCATCTCCCACGCCGTCGTTGCCCCCTCCCAGCGGTTCCTCTAACCCAGGGTGTCCTGCTCCGTCGCTCCCGCCGTTGAACAGTAACTCCACAGTTTACCCATCGATCCCACTTTCTTCGATCCCACCTTCTTCGATCCCACCTTCGTCGATCCCACCTTCGTTGACCCCAACGCTTCCGCCCTTAACGTCGGTCCCTCCCCCCGCCAGCAGCTCCGCGCCACCTCCGTTGTCATCCTCACCTACGAACATTGTCGACCTGAATCCAAACAATCCCACATCTGGTTCCTGCCCGAACAATTCCAAACGCCGCCGCCGCCGCCGCAGCGTTCATCACTAAACAATTGATAGCAGGAAAATACTACCCTCTCCTATTATACCCCCCAGCTCTTTTGCCCAAGATTTGATTTGTAAATAAGAATAAGGTCGTAGAGTGCCTAGGCGCACACGTGCCTTCCGTGCGGTATTTGCTCAGGTTAGTCTATGCACGTTGTTTCCTCTCCTTTGTTCGTTGTGTTACTGTTACATTCTTTTTCTCCCTTCCTCCTTCAATTGCCACGTGTCTGCGTCACGTAGATGGCTATCCACTAGGGAGACCTCTGAGAGGTTCGCGATAAATTCTGTAGTTTTGTTCGCAGTTGCATGCCAAATACAACCCCATAAGGGCACCATTAAGTTTAAGCGCCTGAAAAAAGCTCCTTATATCGACTCTCACTGACCCACTCCGGTGACCGGTTTACACCGGAGACAAACAGCAACAGCAAGATTAGATCTAGATCAACAGCCCTGCATATCGACCGCTAGATCATCGAAGCGAGACCCACCTAAAGGGAGGAAGATTGCAACGCAGCAAGTACTGCGGAACGGCTCGAAGAATCAATTTTCATCAAATGAAACGCCTATCAATTGATATGCAACCTTCGCCTCGAAGTAATTGTCCTCGCAGTTCCAATGCTTCCGTCTCCGATCCAGGTCTAGATCATGAGCCCGGGGACCACAATAAAGACATTGTTCATTACACGGAACGAGTTCGCATCCGCCGGTTTCGGAGGGCCGGTCAAACCTGAAGCTTGACGGTCAGCGCTCAGGCTTATCCGGACAATCCTAGCACACCGACCATCCGTTCCGCACAATGCGCCTCGCCGAGTTAGTAGATCGCCGGTGAACCGTGGGAAAAAGCGGTTTGAAATCGCCATAGCCCGAGAAACTTGAAATCGAGCACTTCGGAAGAATAAAAACGGATCAAGAATTAAAATTTCTACTATAATTTTGACCTTTCAGACCTTCGATAATACGATGGTGATAAGGGTGATACGATGATATCGATGATGAAAAATCGAAGCCGCGTTTTTTCCGCTGATGGATTGAGCGTTCTCCTCCGCCTATTCCCCGGCGAAAAATTCCAAAGTTGCCATTGCCGTTATTGCTAGCGTGCGTGAACAGGAATGTTCGAACCTGGGTATTCTGACCCTCTCTCCACTAGGGTCGTCTATCCTCCCAGAGTCCAGACACGTACAACCTCGAATCGAAGCACCATCGCCGTCGTAACCCCGGACCATCAGGCATGGCGACTGTAATGCTGTGAGAGATTTCGTCCAGACAATGATGATGAAAATTTGAGAGATGAAAGAAGGAACGACAAGTGTTGCGAGGCTTTCAGCTCATCCGCCGTTTCTGTTCAAATAGGATAAAAGGAAGGAGTGTCAGAATTATAAATGAATATAAAACGTGTGGCCAGACCGCTGGTGAACGAGTGAAGGGCAAGGATGTGAGATGTTGTCGTACAGCGCTACGGAACTTTGTTCACTTCTTGGACAAGGCCAAACAAGTCCTGATCATTTGATCACTTTCCGTTCCCTCGTACGCATCAGAAGTCTGAATACAGGTGCCTGGAGACAGAAGACAATGGAGAGTTCCTCCCCTACTAGCCATTCTTTGACGCCACATCCTCCAAGTCCTCAATTCCAAGCTCCCTGTCCTTGATACAGGTAAGATTGGTGTCGATTCGGGAACAGCCATTGATTGTTTCGAGTCTTGACCGATGTGGCCCGCCACAATGATGAACTTGAATCATTACCGAAACGAGAGGCGGGGTGTGTTCAATGAATTTAACGTTCCAACCCTAGACGACTGAAGACGTGGAGGACGAACGGCATACACGATGGGTAGCACCTCCCACACCATCGCCACGCATGGACACGGTGGTGCAAATAAGCGGTGGACTTCACGTATGCGGTCGCCTCTAGTCATTTCCCCCTCGCTCCAAGCTCTTCCACCCACCCACTGTTTGCCGTTGATTTTGATTTTGATTCACAGCCCAGCTCGGGTACTCTCGCTGATGACGAGACGAGTGCAAATCGCTGCGTTCGCCTCGCAGAGACCTTGCCCCCCGCCAGTCGAGCGACAACAATCAAGTCAACGGCGAGTTGCGAAGTGAACGGACAAGTAAGACGCCGAACGTGTATGTGTCAGCAGTGCTCACTCATTCACTTTGCTCGCCTCGCAGACACCTCGCTCGTCGAAGCTCGTAGAATAAACGAAACACACACACACACACACGCCTCAAATTACGAGCGGTGAGAACAGGGTGCTACCGCTGCAGTATGGCGATCCAAGGGACCTCGCGTTCGATTGATCAATGCAACACGAGGGTTGGAGCCAATGCTTTGCTCGCCCGTCGACGCCAGCCCCAAGCCCAAGAGAGAAGAAGCCCGACAGGACCAATAGCGCAAAGCGAAGTGTAACGAAACTACAAAGAGAACATCACTCACATATTTCAGGATCCCTTCTTCTCGCTTGTGCACCCTGCCACCCTGCTGATGACGGCTGTGACCTCCGAGCGCCAAGCACCATGCCTTTATCGTGAGGGAGACGACTCTGACGGTGAATCCGAATCCGTCAGTTTGAGAGTTGTTTTGTGAGAAGTGTGCTGCGAGGGTCGTACGGAAAGGCTAACTTAGTATCCGGGCCCTGTTTTATTTATTTCTACGGCGAGTTGGCAAATGGTGTCCTGCCTACCGTGATCGAAATGCGATGGCCGAGCACAGCGTTTAATATGTATAAGCCAGGTGGTTGGATCATGGTGACATATGAGACCCACGTTTCTAACTGCATCTGTCGAGATGGAATAGCAGTAGCCTTTGTTCTCATAAAATTAGTAGATCCTCCACGGAGAAGGGGTGAAAACTCACTGCCAATGATTGCCTCTGGCATGGAGTTGAGATTCCATTTGTATTTACCGGCACAACAGGCATCCAAAGATTGGTACGCCCATATCTGCCAAGTGCTCCTTTGGGTTACATCCGCGCCTCTGTCCTTTCCTTTGAATTCTGATTTTACAAGCATGTGACGCGGCGCACCTGGAATCCATCACATCCCCTATCGATCCTGAATCGCACAGCATCCGGGACGCACCATGAACTACAAGATCACCTCGATTAGGGTCAGGCAGTGAACGGACTACAGGTGAAGGCCAGTCGCTATTCTTGGCTTCCCCGCCTGAACTCCCCCACGCCGAACCTGCGTGCTTTGTTGTATGTATAAAGATCAGTAACGAGATCTCCCAGCAGGATCCGAAAAAGATGGTGGGAAGGATAGTGTTCTCGGCTTGGTTTGTCCGAATATCCGAACTAAGATACCCCGGCGAACATTCTAGTTTTCCGAATCGCTCATTGTGAGGTATTAAACACGGGCCGACATCAGTTCGCCGTCAAGTTTTGCAAAGTGTAGCTCCAGGGCCGCGGGTTGAGCATCTTATCAGAAATAGGGTCCACGACTAGGACCATTGTGTGTGGAAAGTAAAAAGGAACGTAACAGCAATGTGGATAACGGAAGAGCGAACCAATTCAATGAATTAGGTTCAGAACTGTATTTCAATGTGACGGACAAGTAAGGTTCACGTACATAGCTTTCATACCCATGCTCGTGGAAGGCCTCGAATGAAGTTACCCCACTCCTCCCAGGGTAAGCCATATCGCGGATCGATATCGCGATAGTCTGAACTGTTTGTGCTCAGGATAAGATCCGGTAAGTATACCCACTTCAACGCCACAAAGGCAGGGTCAAGACGAAATATCAATCTGAAGAGGAACAAACGGATGGAGAACGCACATCCCGTGCATGCAGGGCTGAAAGTCAAGGTACATCCAAGGGCGAGGTCCTCCTGATCATCTAGCTCGGTGCGGATCATATCGATATCGCCAATTCCGTGACCGTTGGTATCGCAAGAGGAGGGCAGGGAACAATCAGCATGCGTTGGCGAATTTACACGATGCGGCCGGGGAAAAGGAGGCTCAGAGAGTGTCGTATTTAGATGTTGTGGGGTGGAAAAATGGCTGTGCAGAGGGGAGTGTGTGTATTCCTACGCCTCGAGGTTGGGAATAGGTCGGAAGATGATCCGATAGAGACACCTAAAGTTCAAAGGGCTAGATGGTCGAGAGCCGAGACGCGCGAGCCATTTTCTGAATAAGAGTGTGGTGAATGGGTGAAAGGGGGGACATTCAAGGTGGAATATTCAATATTCAATGCTTGGCTAATTTTGGACCATCAATCGTGGCTGGAGTGGAGCAAACTCGACCTGTTTTTATTGCGGACAACGCGACTCGTTTCCGTCCCCACTGCGGCACTGACGGCTGCCAGGGCATGATCGATATGCAGTGCAGTGTCCAGCCTAGCCGAAACGACGTGAATCAACAGTACTTCACGGTTGGTCCGTGGGCAAATGGCAATGCGGCGATAATGAAAATGGACTCGGACTGGGGTCTCGTGTGGCAGTTCTGGCGTTGCAGGCACGCTGCACAAACATTACGAGAAGGGTTGCCTGCATGTTCCGAGATCGAACCTTTTAAATATCCTTCCTCCTCGATCCCAGCTTCAACATCACCCACAATCTTCAGCGATGGCACAAACCCTCAGCATCCCCACCATCTCCATTAACCCCTGCCAACACGCTCAATCTCAATCCCCACCTCAACGCCGCCTTCAGCAGCGCTCTTCCCTTCCGCCCATCCTCACTGACTGTTACTCCCGTCCTATTCCCAACTCCTACTGGGCAACGCCTCAGCTTCTTGCTTGCGAATACCCGTGGTCCCCATTCGTGTCTTCTACCCAGAAGCTTGACATGCTCCTCAATGCCGGCGTTCGCACGTTCATAGACCTCACCGAGTCCGGCGAGCTCTCTCCCTATGCTCCACACCTGCCTGAACTCGCCAGCTCCCACAACATCCCACTTTCCGACATCGAGTACCACCAGTTCCCCATTCATGATCGGTCTCTACCCGAGTCCAAGGAGTTCATGTTCGCAATCTTGGACGTCTTGAGGGACAACGAACGTCGTGGGCGTGTGAGTGCCGTACACTGCCGCGGGGGCATCGGACGAACTGGCATGGTCATCGGCTGTTGGCTTGTCGAGTCGGCGTACGCCAAGAGCGGCGAGGAGGCCTTGCGTATCATCGCCACTCTTTGGAAGACGGTAGAGAAGTGCAAGCGATACCCACACAGTCCGGAGACAGGCCCTCAGTTCGAGTTCGTCAAGAACTTCGAGCCCCCGAGACTGGTGTCAGCATGAGTGGGTCCTCATGCGGACCCGGTAAATTTGCTTTGCTTTGTTTCGAGATGTTATTTTTTGTGGTGAGTTTACTTGTTGGTTGTTCGCCGCTGCTCAACGTGCTGATCACGGTAAATGTGCAGACTATAGCATCCGTGGCGCCGCCACCAATCCGCTTGCGCACGACAAGCGCACGATTTTGAGATGAAGGCCATGGATGCATTACAATGTAAACACGCATCCCATCGGCAGGACAAGACGGGGACCATCATACGTATCGTATGTACACATTGGGCATTAGGAAGCAAATATGTATCCCCTAATATCGCGTCACGACGCCATGGACATCGTCCTCTACGTCATTGCGCCTGGGTTTCCACCGTCTTCGGATGGATCATACCTTTAATTAGTATCAGGATATCAACCGTTGTAGCTACTTCGCATTTTCTTTGTTCAAATCTATCAGGGTGGCAAGGGGTTGCCTTTTTGTTTCGCGTTCGAGGCACCAGGGGATCGAGTTGCAAGTCTTGTAAGCTTTCCGAATCGACCCGACGGTGACTATCCATGCCGATTGTCGCCGACAGTCTGAGCGGAATATGTCGATCAAGTATGGAAAGATTGAGAGCTGAGCGCTGAGCGTGCAACTCCTTCCACCGCGGATCAAGGCAGTATTGCCACCCGGTATGCACTCGACACCGTCCAAGATTGGATTGTGATCAGGAATCAGCGCTCATGCACACGTTCCGGTTCTTCTAAGGCGGCCTGCGACTGAGACGCCTGTCTGCCAGCTGCCTGCAACGTCACACCTGCGGTCCTTATCAGAACCAAAAATAAAAGCAGCAGCGGCATCACCCTGGCAATCACAACGAGGATGATGGGGCATACAAATCAATGAAATACCAGGAGTTGATTCTTGGATTAGACTTTCTAAAGAAATCGAATGGACTTGATGGACTGTGGATGATACCAGATGAGGTTGTCGTTCTCCCCGGTTTGTTGGGTTTGATAAGAGGCTGTTTGGGAAGTGGACAAGGCTGTGTACTATCTCACATGCGCGCCCGCGGATCGTTTGCTATTTTTCCTCGGACCTCCAAAAGAAAAGAAAAGAAACTGAGAAACAGCGGCCGTCATACAACCCGGAAAAGATGAACGCAACGTGACTCCGAGTCACGAGGGAGAAGGTCGATCAGCGATCGAGAAAGAGAAAGAGGTCATGACGACGATCGATGGGAAAGAAGTGAAAAGAAGTATTGAAAGAAAATGAAGTTACAAGATGAAACCTGTGCAACCGCCAGACTTCAAACTCGAATATCGGACCCGAACTCTTTCATTGATTCGATAGCGTCACGCGTGCGTCTATAATTCAGCTCTTCTGTGTTACACGTGGAGGGTAGGGTCCCCCTCGCCGCCTTGCCCTAAGACTCGTCTTGAAAACTGAGTTCGATGCGGACTTCATAGATGTATCATCCGTGCGATCAATGCCGATCATCTTACACCAAACCTATCAATACAGGTGTAAGACGGGTGTGTATCGTCCTACCGTCGGGGGTCTTCACATTTTGACGACTCGCCAGCTCCATGTCTGCGTTCAGAGCTACGCTGACATCACAGCTCCGAGCACAAAGCAAACTGCGTCACGAACCACGATTGTCCTGAGCATGATGTTTGCAATAAGATTTATACTGTTCCTCAAAATGATGTTGTGATGAAATTTCGTTCACCAGGAGTTCCAGGTGAAAATACACGACCGTGACACTATCGTACTCACAGGAAAGGGGTGACATCCTTCGTTCGTTGTGAGGGGTGAGGGGAAAGTGTGCGTCTAAGTGACGTAGCAGTAGGTGACAGGGTTGGCCCTCGTAAAACGGCTTCTCCTTACAGTTGAACATCTCCAATCGGTGGTGAGCTTTGGGTTGAAACCGAATGCAATTAAAATTAACTGGTGACTCTGGCCTTCCGTTGACCACGGCCTATGATAGTTTTCATATTCGGGGAGCTGCACGCGGAGTAGGCAACTGTGCTGTCGTGCACTGGTATAACCTGCTTGACAAAATTTGCCTTGAAAGTTGGGTAGGAATGATGATGTCAACAGACTTACATAATTTTTATATGCAATTACATAACGATTACTCAGCAAAAACAATGAGCTAACGTTAGTACTGTACTTGAACTTCGATTGAGGACAAGTTATTGTACGTTGCCAGTTCTGCATATCTCTTCTTTCCTTCTAAACATGCTCTCAGTGATTCAGTGGGCGAGCCTGATTTCCTCACTGCGAACCAGTACTTCGAATGAGAGCAGGAATATTAATGAGACATGCGGGCTGAGCGCATACAATTTACGGTGACTCCTGAAAAGGATGGGTGAGGTCTCAACTATCGTTGGGATGCTGCTTACAGTGCTCGATTTAGGGATACTGGCAATTTCGATGTCACACAAAAAAGACGTCGGTACTAGCTCTATTCCACTGCTTGTACCAAGGGTTCGCAAAGATACTAATTACTGACTCCGAGTCGCTAACCTCGTGCTCGGAGCACCGTAATCAACTCTTACATATATGCTTGGTACACCGTTAACATAGTTGATAGATCAACGTAGGTAACTCTAAGGACGAGGAGAGGATTTCCGCTCCTTTCGCGGCTTCGACTTTTGGATTCCACGGACCTCATCAACAGATAATGGCTCAGCGCTCAACATGGGTACGTTTCCGCGAGGTCGTTCCCATACGAACGCGGAGTCCACGGCGAGTCGAAGATAGAAACTTGGGTTGAAACGTTGAGGAGCCTCATGCTGGCAGAGTCTTCTTTGAATTGGATCGGTCACATCCACCAAATAATTCGTTTTGAATGAACGAACGAACGAATCCGGATAGTAGTCTCCAGAGTTGCAGCTTCGACGAAGAACGTGGAATACTGGCACCCAAAGTATGTAATAACTCAAACACACCGCATCATGGTAGTTTGGTGACCAGCCCGTCCATGAATGTCGCGTAGAGAGTTGAACCGCCAGACTAGCATCATGTAGGTACATCGAAGAACCCAATGGGAATTCAGATGCAAAAACCAGACAGTTCAGGCAAGCAGTCGTTCTGGCTCCTAACGCCTCGTTACGTTGCAGATCATCTTCTTCCTAAATAAACGGCTCCAGACTTCCATGTGTGCCTTTGAATACACCGCTTGCCGTCGACCGAGTCTGACGGGCTCGGACGAGAATTTACGTGGTCGGGGTCCGAGGTAACAGCGATATTGCTCCAACTCCTATGTGGCTAAATTAGATTGTCAGACCTGAATGGCCTGACACGGGGACGTGTACCGCATCACACGCAACTTACACATTGGTTCTGAAATTAGCAGCCGCGAGCGCCGTCTCTATCGGTAAATTCGAATTCCTTACCATCGCCTTCAAGATCAGATGCGCATACAAAATTTTGTTCTCGGACATTTGTCAGAAATGTTTCTGTGTCTGTGCGCCGTGGCCTCGCCTTCGACCCGAGGAGCGTGTATCTGACGGTGTGTCTGGAAAGCTCGGTCAGCTTCATCAAATCTCTTGCGGACGGTTCTCTGGGATAGTGCCAGGATGAAATGTACCACCAGAGCGATGCTAGCACGTCTGAATAGGAAGTCACCGGTACCGAGTGATGCTCTTAGCTACGGATGAGTCAAAGACTTCGAAGTTCTATCCATAGGTCTCTCTGCCCATTCCATATTTTCGAGTTTGTTGTTGTCAGGTCATGTCTCTAACGGGCCTTACAGCAAAAACGATCTACGCGAATCGTTGTTCGGAACGCCAAAAAAGAACAATTGAAACCCCCAATTATGTATTATCCATGCTCACGATACGACATCATCTCGACCATGACCTATTCCCATTGCGACCTCCATCGCCGCCGCCGACATTATCTGACTCACCGTTGGCGTAACCCATATTCGCTGTCTCTTTTCCTTGTTCCATCCTCCCTCGTCGTTGCCGCCACTATTCTTGCCCTTTTGTTTATTGGCATCTTTCTCAGCCTTGTCATTGTCGTCGCCACGTTCCATGTCCACGTCTGCATCAACCTTCGCCCCTTGTGTCTCGAACTCCTTCCGCTTCCTCGCCAGATATGCCAGGTATTTGAAACTATGCCTCGCCGCAGGAGGCCGTGCGACGTGCATCGGCGGCGCAGCGAACCATAACACTTCATTCGTCTCCGGTGATCTGTCAAAGTGCACAGCTGGGTTTGTGCGTCAGCCACGCTTCCATGTAAAAATGTGGAGAAAATAAGGAAAAGAAAAATTCGACAAAGAGGAAAACAAATGAAATGAAACGGATACGCAACTTATTTCAGGCAGTAACTTGTCCACGATGGGCGGCACCGTCAACGCGCCCGCTGCCGTCAACATCGTTCGGTCCTTAGTATCGCCACTCCCATTCCTGACAGCACCAGCACCGACACCAGGGCCAGATGCGGCCGGTACCGCGTACGTTTTGGGAACTTGTCCTTGAGCCACGATGCCGGGTGTCTGCGGCACCGGAGGCACCACACCGGCCTTGGTGGCAACTGGTGCCGCGGCAGCACCTGAACTTGCCTCCGCAGTAGTGGTAGCCGCCGTCCCCGGGTTCCGTCTAGTCCGCTTTCGTCCCGTTCCACCCCCCTCAGTCTTCTCTCCCTCGGCCTTCTCCAGTGGTTCCCCAATCCCTCCAGGTCCCTTAACCGCCCCACCGCCTGCAGCAGTTCCCGAAGCAGTACTGGCCCCGGCGCCTGCGTTTGTGGTCACCACTGACACCACAAACGGGCTAGGAACCTTGGGCGGATACACCAACTTCTCGAATGCAAAAATTGGCATGAAGTCGTCTTTTTTTCTGACCTCCTCCGGTATGCAGCTCGCCCAGTTCTTGATCTTAACAAATACCCGCTCCCGTTCATTATACCGCGAGTGACAGACGTACAGGGGCCAACCAGGGTGCCAAAACGGAGGACGAGGACGTCCGCGGATGTGTCGGGCGGTGAACTGAACGGCAATTTTCTCGATCACGTCTTCCACAGGGTGGTCCGCGAAGAGACCTTTTTTAGTTGATTATTGTTTGCGTTCCATTTTCGAAAGCGTTCGAGGTTCGTGTTCGTTTTTCCGAGGAGGGGGTAGAAATGGAGAAGAGGTTTATTTTAGTTCAATAAGAACAAGATCCCACATAGGTATGACGTACTCGTTTTAAAAACTTCTTTGTCCATGAACTGGGTATGTGCAGGGTGGAAGGTCTACGTCACAATGCTGGCTAAGAAAGAAAGTGGTGGATGGAATGGGGAAATATTTACCTGTTCAGGTCGGTAATACCAACAAATCGAAAGACCCGGCTGGCCCTTTTTCGCTCTATTTCCGTCCACCATTTCCATACGTCAGCATCATCTCAGCAGAAACGAGTCGAGAGGAAATAAAAATAAAAGGGTCCCAAAATAAAAGCTAACAAGATAGCAAAGAGGCGGAAGAAGGGAAGGGGAACGACCAACATTTCGTCTGAAAGCCAACACTTGAACACATGCCCCACAATCGGCCGACTCGGATCGTCAGGATTGCTCAGATGGAGCCAATCCGCTAGTCGAATCGTCCATCCCTTGTACTGTACCTCGTCCACGAACGTACGATCCTTGGTCGAGACGCGAAAAGTAGTGATGCCAGGTACGCCATCGGCGTCAGCGGCAGCGTGCAGCGGGCGGGCGGTACCCGGTCCGGCGCGGATGGATGCAAAGTAGGTGGGAGAGACGTATGGTGGGCCGACAGGGGGAGATGGGGAGGTGAGTGCCTGGTAGAGTCGCTAGTGAATCATTTCCGGGGACGTGTGGCCAATATTGCATGTGTAATTGACACATATGTGGACATGGACATTGACGAAAATGTGTTGGACATGTACCGGTGCCAATCCATGGATACATCATCATAGTGATCAATCAATCAATCGTCATCGTCTACGATCCAAAATGACACGCGAAAACGGGTGTTGATGATCTTACCTGGAGGGTGAGTACACGGCCATAGGGCTCCGTACACGGCTCGTACCACCGCCGTCCCTTTTCGAATAATCGTGCCATGTCTAGATCAAATTCATTTGTGGACGGATACGACATTGACTGGACACGTTCCTGCGAACAATACCGATTGTGGTGGAATTTGTAACTCGTGTACAGCACACACAAAACACACACACCTCGATTAATTTCAGGGATAAGGGAGACTGTATGTGTGCGTGGAGACAATATTATCAAACATCAACCAAGGTGGTTGGATGTCCTTACCTGGAAGGACAAAAGGGGCGATGTGGGCTCCTCGGGGACCATTTCTAGTGCTACGGCAAAACGATTTCCGCTGGAGAATGTGTTCATTTCACAGCTTGGTCATAGGATAAATTAAAGGAGGTCACTAGCAAAGACGTACGCGGTGTCCTTGTGGCTCTTGATCGCCAGCACAATATCCAAGCGTCGCTGCTATTGTGCGTAACGAGTCACGTCGTACTCACGGTTCACACAGACAGCAAAAGGAAAGGAAAGAAAGAAAGCAAAACATAGTGAACAAGAGGGGAAAGAAGACTGGCTGCGTGCATCACAATGGAGGGAAGAAGACGATAACGTACTTGGGTTACCTCGGACATCCATCCTAGATCCCCCAAACCATCCCAACGCGGCAAGGTTTTCTCGAGCTGGCGGATGATCGCCTCGCTATCACCGTCCTTGTCTTCTCCGTTGCCAACAGTAGCCGTTGTATCTGGCTGTGTGTCCAGTTCAGGCGACATGCCCTGAACGTCCACGTCCATCAACTCGGGGGAGGAGGAGTGCGGTGGGGGTGTGCCGCGTCGTAGCATGGGTTTTGGATGTATGTGTATGGTCGTGGAACTTCCGGTGGGTGCAGGTTCAGGGTTTATTCTGAGTTTAGTAGTGAGACTAGTTGATTGGGATGGATCAGACTGCTTCGGAGCAGTCGGAAGGGTCCCGTGAACCTTTTGAGGGGAGGAGGGTGGTGGAGAGTGGCGTGGAGTGGGAAGCACAGGACGCTTCTGCCATTCGGTCTCTAGCACGTTCTACAAAAGCGGAAACGGAGAGTTAGATCGGGAAAAATAAACGAAATGAAAAGGCGGGAAGTAAGAAGCTTAACAAGGGAGGGACGAAGAAGAAGTAAGAAAAGATTTTGGTCGTCCGTGGTCGTCCTCGGAGCACGGAGAGGGAGTGATGACTCAACTTTGAGAGTTTCGGCGTCCAATGCAATTTGACTACCTGGTTCGTTGTAAAATAAGGCGTTCCAGAACACGAGGGAGAGGTCTGTGTATGCGTTGATTGGGTCTTTGTAGCGGTTCTTGTCCACGCTGGCTCTCACGCCATTGATACACCGCGGTTCGGGGATGACCTATGATGACGGGAGAGGGCGTTGCGTGTATGCGGGGTGTGTTTGGGACTAGGGCACGAATCGAATTGAAGTATGTACCTCGTAATACTCGGGCCAGTCCGCCCTATCGACTAATTCCATGAACATCGCGGAGAGCTGACGTTTACCACGCGCCGGAGTTGTGGAGACGAGGACATCGATAATTTCGTCTATGGCAGCTTTCTGTGCAGACGTAATTGGCATTTTTTGAAGTAACGTCGAAGACGGAGATGATGATGACGGAGGAGGGTGTTTGGACGGGTTTGGCGATAGGTTTAGAGTCTAACAAGGATAAACAAACTCAACGGAAGAGCCCCTGTCTATGCGGCTACAACCAGGAACAAGTTTCGTTTGCACAGGCCGGGATCGTCGCTGAACGTGGTGGGGTTGTGTGGCTGGATCGGACACTCGCTAAAGGAAAATCGATGTTTGACAAGCGGAGGAGATGAGGAGACACGAGGCAGGGGTTGTCCTGAGATGGTATTCCCCGTTTCCGCCGTGATCTGAGTGATCTGAACGCGGGTCTTATCTTGAGGCTTACTAGCCATCAAATTACGATCGATGTGCGAAGTCGGTCACGTAGTCTAGGGGAGGGGAGGGGGGGAGGGTACGCGTGTGGTGACTCTAGCGTCGAGTCTAGCTCGAGGAAGGGGAAGTATATAACCCACCAGCTACTACTTGTTCCCCCATCATGTTCCACTCCCCTTCACCGGATTCGTTTACGCCCTTCTTCGACCGATCTTCCGCTATCTATTATGACCCGCCGCCCTCCTCCGCCTCCTCACCGACTCTCCGCCCCCTCGACCTCGCCGGCTTCCGGTCGGTCACTCACTGCAATTGGTCCGATTCACTGCCCTTTTTGCCACTCCACTACGCCTATCCCAGCCCTTCAGACGACACACTGCCGCCTTTCTCAATGACGTCTCCCACCCCCGCGCCTCTCCAGGACCCCTATCCACCCACTGCCTCCCTCTCGACGGGCTCGAACATCACACAATCCATCCGCAACGCTTGTGCAAATACTTCCCGTGGCGTATCTCGCGCATCCAAGCACGAAGGGGCTGGTCCGCGTCCTCGCGAGAAGAAGCATAGTTGTTGGATGTGCGAAAAGTCCTTCGACAGACCCTCCACCCTCAGAAAGGTCCGCCTCCCTCCCTCTTATAAACCTGACCCTGATCCTCTCCCTGCAGCACTTGCTCGTCCACACAGGCGAAAAAGGTGCGTCTATGCTCTCGATTCCACCCTCATTCTGACCTCTCCTAGCATTCGTGTGCGATACCTGCGGTCGTCGCTTCGGTGTCGCGTCCAACCTGAATCGACACGTCAAGCGTTGCATCCTCAAACCCGTCAACCGTGTGACTCAAATGCCTGCACCATCACCGTCTAGCTCCCCTCCTTCCTCTGATGTCCCTCCTCCCTCGGCACTCCGCATCCCCGTCGCGGTCGGTGATCCGCCGTCCCTCCCGCCATCCACCACGACCCTCTCTACTCGCATCTCTCTCAAGCGCACACGCGACGGCGATGCAGGTCCCAACTCTCCTCCAGATTCTCCCACTCAATTTGCATCCAAACAGCCCGTCACGACCAAACGTCGTCGCCGTGCTCCCTCTCCCTCGCAATGGGTCCCAAAGTCGCTGGCCGACTTCAACATCGCCCCGGCGGAGTACACCAAGCCGACGCCGGTCCCACTTCCGCCCGTGACGGCATACAAGGATCCTGCGTCAGACGAATGGATCGAAGAACGCAACTCGTGGGACGAGAACGTGGGCCTGTTGCCATACCACCCATGTAGCTGGAAGGGCACGTTGCCTGGACCGGGAATCGCACTCGGCGGTAAGGATATGATGAATCTCGGCCTCGTCAACGGAGGGACGTACGTCATGGGCAGGCTCGTCATGGTCTGATCCCATGCCCAGAGCCACTCAGATCTCACCCATCCACCAACTCCGTCCCTTCTTTCTTGCCAATTCTTCCTTTTTCAACTTCTTGTTCTTGCGACACGTTTCGCTGGCTTCGTGGAACACGGGATTCTTTTTTGTCACATCCCTTGTATTTTTTGGGGGGGTCATTACTCATCATTTGCCCCTTCTCCCTCGACGATGTCCATCGACCTCCTTGGTTACTTCTTCTCGTGTTATTACTATGACCTGTATTTATATCGGACTCGGAGTTACCATCACGTCTCCATGTTCCCCATCAGGCTCCTTTATACAGATCATGTTTCAAGCAAGCTGACACTTTTTGTCTTAGTACGTACATGTAATAAAATATCCAGAACAGACATACGCTTGAACCAACTGGAATGGAATCAATGTCATGCCTCACCATTGGAGTCAATGATCTGGTTCTTCAAGCTTCATGTCCAGGAAAAAATGAGAACTGTTTTCAGGCAGAGCGCCTCTTCGATCAACCAGTATCGAAAAGAGGATGATCAAAGGGCGACCTAAGCCGCAGTCAGATCAAGTACACTGATTTTTCTGCAGTGGATAACCTCAATCAACTTGATAAATGCCTTGAACATTTGAACACAAAAAATAAATTATTATTTTTCTAGACAATTCTGCTATCCGAGAACGCTGTCGCGGCATTTTTCCTCGTTCACCTACAAGGATAGTAATGGGAAATAGATAGGTATACAGGCGAGAGCACAAAAAAAGCACCATAATACTCTCCAGCTACCAAACCTGTTCCAATTGTCTCATTTGAGTTTACTGAACAACGAGCCACCAGCTAGTAAACGTAACTGAAAAAACCACGAGAAAAAAAGAGACATCAAAGCTTACAATGTGCCAACGACTTTACCGTGTTCTCCAGCTGCTCGACCGCGTGCAGCGCCGTTGTGATCCCGGCTGATATCTTTCCGCCTCCGTTGCCATTCCATGGGACACTACCAGCAGGGCCACCAGAATATGACCCAACCATGCCTGGCGGTCCATAGTTCAACGAGGGATCTGCGGAGACCAACAGATGATCACGTCAGGAGCGTTCGAGGACAACAGACCAAGGAACCCGTTTTTTTTTGAGACTTACGCGGCGTATAGCCATACTGCACACCCGGTTGGTATGACGTCCCCGCTCCGACGCCGTCATAACCATGCCCCCGTCCGTACACATACCCATACCCCGCCTGCGGCTGGCCCGGTTGATACGAGTGACGCCCACCATACGGCTCGTACTCTTGCCGATATCCTTGTGGTTGTGGTTGGCCATGGTCATATCCATGTTCATATGGACCCCCATGCCCGCCACGGCCGACAGGACGCGAGTGCAGGGGAACATACGGCCCGTGCACGCCACTCCCCGGAGGCAGAGTTATGGGGTTCGGTGCGGGAAATGGTCCCCCAGCACTGGGATAATCGAACGCCTGCGAGTGTGATGGGCCAGGAACGGAGGCAGGAATCGGGCTGTGACTATGGTTGTGGCTGTGACCGAGACCGTGCGCATGTGGAGTATATGCCTGAGACACCTGATGCGTCGAATGCGTTGAATACGTCTGCTGCACTTGAGGAGGACGGTGTGGAGGAGAACCCAAAGGCGAAGAATGGCCAGACCCGTGACTGTGCTCGTACTCCTGTTTGTGCTTGTGTTTGCGTATTCGAGAACTGGACCGCGACTTCGATCGTGACCTCGACCTTGGTCGTCCCCGCACCGGTCTGTAATCGTGATCGTGACTGTCGACCAGCGCGGGCATAGGAAACCTAGTAGTAGTATTTGTCGTCATCGGTGGAGGAGGGCTCGCAGAGTGCTGATCAAAAGAAGAACGGACGGGTCCCAAATGGTGTGCGTGCAGGTGCTGATGCTTGCCTAGATCGTACGTTGCATACCCGAGCACAGGAGTGGACGCGCCAGGAGGAAGTGTCGCCCCTGGACTCAACACGGACCCAGATGAAGGTCGCGGAAGCGATGGCAAAGGCTTGGTCATGCCACCCTCTGCTGGAAAATGGCCTAGCCGTGTCGTCTGTGGCTGCAACTGCGAAGGAGGACGAGACGACATGTTGATTCGTGGCGGGACGGGCAGTTGTGAATGTTGTTGCGTTGACGAGGTGAAGGGATCAGAGGACATCATATGCGTGACTGCCGTGTCCGCTAACGGAAGGGCCACGACGCCCGCAACAGTCGCCACCGAAGGGGGAGAATTCCCCACCGGAGAAGGTCGAGTATTGGCGGGAACAGGCGGCTGTCTGCCGCCATTACTGCTGGCCCGTTCACCGCTTCCAACTGAGGTGGCTTCCTGTTGCAGCTGCTGGACCACCGGACGCGTCTGGGGCACAGAAGACGTGTCTTCTAAACTGTACGGGGGAGGCGCGTCGTCCTGTATACTTGCAGTATTGGTTTGTGAGACCTCCCACTGCCCAAATGCACGCTCGACCTTGTCCACATCGGCTGTCTGTCTTCCAGAACCCACGTCGTCCGAGTTTTCCTCGTAGCGTGGCCGAGTGCTCCAATAGTCTTCGAGCTCTTTATACGGGAATGAATCGAGGATCGTACGTTCACCGTGAAACGCTTCAGCTGCGAACCCGGCGATGCGCATGTACCAGTCAGACGGGAGCTGGTGTCCGTCGATGTCGAGTGCTAAGAACCGGAAGGCGTGATGGACAGGTACCTGAGACGAATGCGATACGACAGGCATGAAGGCGGTGCCTTCGTCATACCTGGAATAGTCCGTCACGTCTGAGACAGAATTGTCTCAGAAAGAGAGAGAAAAACGTACTCGTCCCACATAGCACAATAAATGGTGCGCACACCCGCACGCTGTGCGTCGTGCAGCTGTCGCCACAAAAATCGGCCCCCATTCCGCTTTATATTATTCATGCCCCATTTTCCCTCAGAAAGATTGAACCCCTTGAATAAATAGCACGCGATTTGAGCGTGAACGAGAAGGGGGAAGGAAAAATGGACGAACGCTGCCTCCAGGTAATACCACAGGAATATAATCAATCCTTCTCCCAACTGTTACTTCTAGATTCCTGAGATACTCTGCATCCGCTGTGACACGTTCCTCGCCCCATCGGTCGGCCTCTTCTTCGTTTCCGTATCGTCCAACAGTCCATGGAGAAATGGCATCGAACCACTCGGTCCATACCTTTACAAACTCTGGATTCCGATCTGCATCGGAGGTAGAGGTGCGCCAATGCCCTGGAGTGCCCGCTACGAGATATACCCCTTGCGGAACAGACGAATGAAAGAACTCGGAAATTGAGCGTACGAGTTCAGGCGTGTGATTACGTCCTTCAAAACCGAAACCTATGACGTGTCAAAAACAAAGGGTGATACAAGTGATCATGCTCGACCCACCCCATAGTGCGACAACAGGCTTTCCTTTTTCACGTAGGTAACTAGGACTATCAAGGAGACGTTCATCGTGGAGGAGGTGTGTCCAGTCTTTTTCTAGTATATCCCGGATTTTATCTGGCGATGCACCTGAGACATCATACCTAGGCACACGCGACGACAGGGATCGATGATGTGGAAGAAACAGGGTAAAAAAACGCACATGATGGCATAGACCCGACCCTCTGTCTCAGCAGCCTCTCGCACTCTGTCCCCAATTTCATCTCTCAGGTCCCGAATCCCGTGATTCCCTGGCTTGATCTCGCACTGTCCGGCGAACCGCTGCAGAAACGCACCATCGACGCCGTGCAGGGCCATCCAATGGAAATGCCGCTGCACAGTCCTTGGATGGCGGGAAGAAAAGAGATGGACGGGGTCGCCAGAGGCGGTCTTGAGGCCAGGTGCAGGATAGAGTTCGGAGGGGTCGTATTCGGAAGTGTCAGGCCAGTAGTCGGTGTTGGGACGTCCGCCGTTGGGGATGGGGTGGTTAAACCAATGTAGCCATCCATGGTGACCTATGTACGTATGAGGAAGGAACGGGAATTTGAGCGATGTGAAGTAACGTACCTGGACCGATGGGCTCGCCGTCACCGGCACAAGTGAACCTACGTGGGTGGGCTCGATACATATAACTGTCATGAATGGTGATGAAGACACTCACCAACCCTGGTATCCAACGAGCACCTTGTCGTGGATGGTATTTGGATTTGCTCTAAGCAGGTCATGACTCAAAGTCGACGAGTGGCAACACGAACTAGGCATACCTTTTCAGTGTGCTTCCCCTTCGGAACCCATCTGTCACCATGTCTAGATATACAACAGAAAGGAAAGTAAGTCCCTGCGCTGTGACCGTCGAGATAATGAAGCTTGATTGACTGCACAGCCCTCTCAGGTACATTCACGCGCCATCAAAAATCAAATTTACAGACCACTGTGGGAATTAGCAAGTCCTTACCAGAGTCTGCAAACCCTGTCACAACTCCAGAGCAATCTGGCCTTCGACTGTCGTGCCAGCACTGCCCATCCATGGATGACAAAGTGCATGAAATGCATAACATACCATACCAAAATGCTGTTGGAGTGCTCAACCACTGCGCCATCATGATGCAACCTGACATTGCCCATGCTGTGCAGCAAGTCACACAATTCACAGCAAATCTGGGCCATATACACTGGACTGCAGCCAAACACATTCTCCATTATCTCAAAGGCACACAGAATCTTGTCCTTACTTTGAAAGACAAGCTCAGTGGTGACATAATCACACCTCATGCTTTCGGTGACCCTGACTTTGCAAACTCACATGATAACACTTGCTCCATATCTGGCTACACAGTCATGCTCAGTGCTGGAACTTTCTCATGGTCAGCCTAAAAGCAAACAGCCACTGTGCTATTGACCAGTGAAGCTGAATACTATGGTGCCACTCATGTCAGATGTGAAATCCTTTGGTTCTGCAATCTGCTCACCAAACTTCCTCAATCTGATACTATTGAATCTGGAAGTCCATGATGCTTCCATATGTAGTCCCAATAAAGTTTCACCATTTCTACTGAGGTTACTTCTTTGGTCATTGGGATAAACATAGCTTCTTTGGAGAAGTGATCCACTACTACTAAAATTGCATCATACCCATAACTCTTGGGTAAACCAGTGACATAATCCACACTAATCTCTTTCTAGGGTCCAGCTGGAACTTCTAATAGCATTCCTTTACCGCTAGGCATGGTATTGCTTGGTTTCATCCTTGCACACTGATCACAACGACTGTCATATTCTCAAGGCCTCCCCCATTGGACTCCTTAGCCCTTCATTGTCCTCTGGTGTTACAACTTGCCCCTATTCTTTCTCTTTTCCTCTTCATCTCCGCTTATCACTATGTCTTTCTCCTATCAATCATTTACTCACTGTACTTTAGTCATCCGCAGTCTTCATAACTCTTCCATCACTATGGATTACCAATCTCCCTGACTCATGCTTACTGTTACAACTTGCCCCTAGTCTCGTTTTCTCTCTCTTTCTTTCTCTCTTCGTAAACGCGTACCACTATGCTTTTCTCTTATCGATCGTTTACTCATCATACTTTAGTCATCCGCAGTCTTCCTGACTCATCCATAACTGCGGATTACCAATCCCTATTACTCATGCTTACTCACCTTGCTTCGTCATCCGCTTAGTGTACCATTACTCATCCGCAGTCTTCCTGACTCATCCTTACTGCGGCTGACACATCTCCTTCGGTCATGTTCCATGACCTTCCATCTCTTTCCTATATAAACCCTAGACACTCGTCTTTGTACACTAAGCTAGAGCTACTCGATCTCCTCTATAACATCTGCTCTCAGCCCACTTCTCTGAGCGTGTGCTCTCCTTAGTCCTTCGTCGTCCCTAGGCCTTCCCCTTCGGACTCCTCCGTCTAAAAACCCTTGTACGACGCGTCGTGGTGACGCTCTCAAGGTACCCTTAGTCCTTCGTTGTCCAAGGCATCCCCCTTCGGACTCTTTCGTCGTCCTCTGGTGTCTACCTTAGGACTTAACCCTTAGCCTTAGTACCCATCGAGTCTACAACCGACCCTACCCGGGCCAGTCGTAACACATCCCTTGACCCTCAAAGAACCCCGTTGTCTTGATCCCCTTGATCCTCAAGACTCCCTCAGTTTCTTTAGCCCTTCATTGTCTCGATCCCTTGTCTCTCAAGACCCCCTTGCTCTTGTCTCCTGCTCCAAGACCTTCTTCTCGAGGCTACACTCGTTTCTACCTGGACCAAGTGTAACAAAAGGTCAAGGTTCTCACTTTGAGCCTACCATTGTTAGTAGTGCCCCACCATTTCGTCATTCAACCCCCTCAGACCTAGGAGAGGACCCCTTGCTCCTCCAGACCCACCTCCTGCTTCCCCCCCCCCCAGATGACTCATTCGTGCCCCCTCTGGCTCAGACTCAGACCAAGGAACTCCACCTGTGTCTCGAACCCCCTCCCCCAGCCCATCACCCTCACCCAGCCCCCCACCAACACCTCCTGCTATGTCCACCACTCCCAAGACCACTGAGATCCGACTAGGAGCACCCAAAGCCTTCAATGGCTCCTCCACCAAAGCACAGACCTTCATCAATGCTGTTAGGATGTACCTCCTAGTCAACAAAGCTGTTTACGATACCGAGTTGAAGAGAGTCGCCTATGCTCTCTCATACATGACCGAAGGGTCAGCCCTCACCTGGGCATCCATGTTCCGAACCAAGGCCCTCGAAGCCAACCCCCCCTCCCTCGAAACTATCGCCGAACTAGTCACCAAGTTCAACACTGCCTTCGTCCACCTGGACACCAAGGCAGACGCTATTGCCTGGCTCTCATCGACCAGGATGACCAAGGACACCTCCCTTACCACCTACATCTCTGAATTCCAGAACTGAGTTGCCCTTAGTGGCATCACCTCTGACGATGTCTTGATCAGATATTTCTCCACAGGACTCATCTCCTCCCTCATGCGTTGCATCTACTTGATGGACACACCCCCCACCACCATCGCAGCATGGTACTCCAAAGCCATCCACTTCCAAACCCAGTGGAACCGAGCAGACAATGTTGCTAACCACAACAAGAAATCCCCTACCTCCTCTTATGTCCCTTACCACAATGGTTCCTCCATCAGAATGGAGAAAAACCCCAACACCATGGATATCGATGCTATTCGTATTCCAAAGCTCACCCCCCAAGAGAAGAAGCAATGTATCAAACACAAGCTTTGCTTTAGATGTCGCAAAGGGGGTCACTCTGCCACCATCTGCCCCACCTTCCCCTCAACCAAATCCTTCGAAAATAAAGTTTGAAGAATTGAAGAAGAACCCTCCACCTCGTCCCTCCAGGAGATTGAGGATGATGAAGAACTTTTTGTGTCCCAAGTATCCCTTTTAGGTTTTTAAAACGGAGGTCCTCCCTGACGCAGGTCCCCTCCATATCTCAAACCAATGTACTTGTAGCCAATAGACGAATGAAATCCATGCATATCCCCCTTCATCTCATCATTCCTACTCGTGATCTCAAAGACGTCAGCACCTTTGCCCTCATTGTGTTACAATTCATATGGACCCCCCATTTCTTTTCTTGTCTCTTCCTCTCTCATCCTCTACAGTTTCTTTTCTCTTCTATCATCGCTTTCATGTAACCTTAGTCATCCACAGCTTCTTACTGTTCCATAACTGTGGATTACCTACACATTCCACCATATTCCATAGAATTCTATGGCGCCACTTTTATCAACCAATCTTGGTCATTCTTATTGTTTTTCCTTTCACTTATAAGCAGCTCGATGTTGCTCTTAGTATCTTTAATCTTGACCTCCTCGAGTATCCCTAAGATACGTCTTGGAATATATCCCTTGATCCTTGAAACCTCTGTGTGACTTTGTCCTGCACTTGAAAGGACGCTTCAACCTCTAAAAAGCCCTATCCAAGCTTTATAAGGTTGTCTTTGTCGCTCTCAGAACTTTGTCTTCGATCCCTTGACCCTCGAAGAACCTTGTTGTCTTAATTCCTTTGATCCTCAAGACTCCCTCAGTCTTCCTAGTCCCTCGTCGTCTTGATCCCACATTCCTCAAAGACTCCTTGCCCTCTACATTTGTATCACAGGTCTCCTCCAGCAAATCAAGTTCTATGTCATGCACTGTGGCAAAGAGAACATCATCCTTGGACTACCCTGGCTCCAGAAAACCAAGCCTACCATCAACTGGAAAAAGAAAACAGTTACCATCCGAACCTCCTGTGACGAGGCAGATGAGCTCAACACCCTCTACAACCTGGACCACCTCAGACATACAGCGAAACTTCGCCCCCCACCTCCCACAGCCAAAGCTATCCGTTATATCAAGTCCGACCCTGTCTATGATGAGCGACTCTATGACTACCTTGACAATTGGGCAGGTCATCGCTTCCCTACCCAGGCTAGGACCCACTACCTGATCAACAGAGTAATCAAATGTGGACAACACTTCGCCCAGATACCCTCCACTATAATCAAAGCTTTCACCACTGCAACAAAACTGGCCATCGATGCAGACAAGGCCAAACCAAAGGTCACTCTCCCCCTAGAATACTTGACCTACTCCTCTGTTTTCACCAAGGAATCTGCCAACCACCTTCCCCCATCTCGACCCTATGATCATGAGATCAACCTCAACGAATCCTTTATCCCAAAGATAGAAAAAGTCTACCCCTTAACTCCTGAGGAACGCCAAGCAACTGAGGCTTTCATTGAGGAAAACCTTAAAACTGGGAAGATCTGTCCCTCTAACTCCCCCCAAGCATCTCCCTTCTTCTTCATCAAAAAGAAGAATGGAGGACTCAGGCCCTGCCAGGACTACAGATACGTCAATGAGCATACTACCCGCGATGCCTACCCCCTCCCCCTCATCTCTGACCTCATCGATAAACTCAAAGGAGCAAATGTCTTCACCAAGTTCGATGTTCGATGGGGCTATAACAACGTCAGAATCAAAGATGGTCACCAGTGGAAGGCAGCCTTCAACACCCACAAGGGCCTCTTCGAACCCACAGTCATGTTCTTTGGTCTCACCAACTCCCCTGCCACCTTCCAACGCTTCATGAATGACTCATTTCATGACCTCATCGCTGAGGGGTGGCTAGTCATCTACATGGACGACCTCTTGATCTTCTCCCCAGACAAAGCTACTCAGGAAGAATGCACCAAATGAGTTTTACAATGAATGATGGAGTTTATTATGACTGGCCCGGGTAGGGTTGGCTGTAGACTCATTGGGTGCTAGGGCGAAGGCAGAGGAGTCCTAAGGTAGACACCAGAGGATGACGAAGGGCTAAGGAGTCTGAAGGGGAAGGCCTAAGGACGACTAGGGTCAAGGGTACCTTGAGAGCTTCACCATGAAGCATCGCACAAGGGTTTGGACTAAGGGGGAATCCGAAGGGGAATGCCTAAGAATGACTGGGAACTAGGGGTGGAGAGCACATGCTCAGAGAGTGGGCTAAGAGCAGGTATATTTGAGAGTGACAAGTAGCTCTAGCTTAGTGTTACAGGACAAGTGTCTAGGGTTTATATAAGGAGGAGATGGAAGGTCATGGAACATGACTGAAGGAATATGAATCAGCCGCAGTAAGAATGAGTCATGAAGACTGCGGATGAGTAATGGTACACTAAGCCAATGACGAAGCATGCTGAGTGAGCATGAGTAAAGAGAATGAGTAATCTGCAGTTATGGATGAGTAAGGAAGACTGCGGATGAGTAAGAGTTACTAAGTGGATGATGACACCAGGTGAGTCATCATGGGCAAAGGGTAAGGGCAAAGGGTATAGGCCTAGAGGCAGGTGACGCAATAGGGCCAAGGGTACAGGCCTAGAAGCGGGCAGTGCCATAGGGAAGCGTAAGAGAAGCTCCTGAGAGAGAAGGGAGAAGAGGGGAGACAAAGAGAAACAAAGGGGAAGAGAAAGGATAGTCCGAGCAAGGTTTGAACATAGAGACTTGGTAGTCTGGAGTGAGAACTGAAGAAAGAAAAGAGAAGAAAGAAACAATGGATCGTAACATTACCCCCACATTAGGTCCAAGCTACCAGTGAAGGACAAGACCATATGGTGGCCAGGAGGCAGTGGGAGTCAAGTGTGTACCAGCACCAAGTGGTCAGAGAGGGTAGGCATTACGACTAGCCTGGGTAGAGTTAGTTATAGACTCGATGGGTGCTAAGGCTAAGGCTTGGAAGTCCTGAGAGAGACACCAGAGGACGACGAAGGGAGGAGGAGTCCGAAGGGGGAGGCCTAAGGATGACTAGGGCTAAGGGTACCTTAAGAGCTTCACTACAAAGTGTAGCATGAGGGTTTTGACTAAGGGGAGTCCGAAGGGGAAGGCCTAAGGTCGACTAGGGACTAGGGATGAAGAGCACATGCTCAGAGGGTGGGCAGAGAGCAGGTATATTCGAGTGTATCGAGTAGCTCTAGCTTAGTGTTACAGGACATGTGTCTAGAGTTTATATAAGAAGGGGATGGAAGGTCATGGAACATGACCGAAGGGGGATGTGTTAGCCGCAGTGTGAATGAGTCATGAAGACTGTGGATGAGTCATAGTACACTAAGTGGATGACTAAAAGAAAGTGAATAAGCATGGGTCAGAAGGTTGGTAATCTGCAGTTATGGATGAGTTATGAAGACTGCAGATGACTAAAGTACCGTAAGTAAATGATTGATAAGAGAAAGGCATAGTGGTAAGCATTGGCGAAGAGAGAAAGAGAAAGAGAAAGAGAAAGAAAATGAGAAGGACATAAACTAGGGGCAAGTTGTAACATTACCCCCCTTGTAGTCTTCAGTTTGCCTGAATGAAGCAGTCAGAATTGACCGCAGGGTTCCCCGGTCATGTTAGACTCAGCGACTTCATCATAGAAGTCATCTCCGTAATCACTGATATTGTCTCGGGAGTGGGTTCTAGGGGGAGGGATGGGGAGGGGGTGGTTGGAGGAACAAGAGGAACATCAGGATCTCCTGGAGTGGTTGGAGGATGTGGAGGAGGAGGGGGATGTTCGAGGTGTGTGTCTTCGAAGGGGGCAGCTCCACTGGATGTGACCTGGTTGCCGTCTGAGGCAAGTGGGGCACTGGTAGTCGGGGCAGTTGATCCGAAAGTGTCCTAAGCATCGACACTAGAAGCACGTGGAGGGGAAGAGGGGGTGTCCTCGGGGAAGAGGGCAACTTGGTGCGTTCCGTTGGTGGCCCAGTTCGACTCGGTGCAGGGTGACAGGTTCTTTGTCGCTGAGAGAAGAGGAGTGGGTGGAAGGGGACCTGGGGACCAGGAAAGCGGGGTCAGTTCCTTCGTAGTGATCATGCTCCGAAGGGGTGATTTCCTCAGAACAATGGATCACTTTGATACGATTGAGAGCTTTGATCTCGGCAGGATCGAGGGGGGAGGAGGACACAGAGGGGGTGGAAGGTACCTCGAGGAGACCAGTCGGAGAGACTGCTTCAACTTCTGCAGGGAAGGAGCAGGGGAAAGGTGAGGGGGCATTGGAGGGGGAGAGGGATGGCGAGGGGTGGGTGGCCAGTTCAGCCAGAAACCTATTGATGTCCTCGACGAACTCCATCATACCTAGTTGATGCATGGCGGAGAGGAGTTGTTCTTCGATGGCTCGGTGAGAGGTGGACACCTGCGAGACTAAGAAAGCCTGGCTACCTTCTGAGGAGGACAGCATGGAGTTTACGATGGGGAGGAGATGGGAGGAGTGGATGAAGGCGAGGTAGAGGGAGCTAAGGGGGGAGTCCATGTCTACATGGGTGGAGATGGGCTGGTGCATCCTGGAGTCCTGAAGGTATGCCCTAAGGCGACATACAGACGGGGAAGAGGGCTCGTTGTCCCTAAAACAAAACATGTAGGTGGGTACATCTACTGCAAGAACAGGGAGGGGGGACTTGGGGCACCAGTGAAAGGGGGTGTCATCGGTTATGGAGGCGGGAAGAGGAGAGTCAAGTCCCACCGGGTTTGGACCATCTGACAGAGGAGCATTGCTCCCTGGAAGATCAAGGGGAGAGTCTGTAGCAGCCACAGAAAGTGGTGAGGAAGAAGAAAGAAGGGAAGATTCGGTGGAGGCAGCTTTGGAGACATAGGACATGTTGTTTTAGATGGAAGGAGGGTGGGGGAAGACAGAGGGATGAAGCTTTTTATAAGCGAGAAGGGGGACTTAGCATGTTTTAATTCCCGCTCAGAAATCCAGGTGTCTTCTTCTGCAGTATACCCTTTCCATCGGATCAGGAACATGCGGTTCTTGGCAGAGCCTCTGTGGCGTATGATCCGCAGTATCTCATACTCTTCTTTGCCTTCTATTAGGTCCGGAGGTGGAGCTGGGAAGTTTGGGCCGTATGCGGCATTTTTGCAATAGGGCGATAAGAGAGAAGCATGGAACACATTGTGAAGGCTCCACGTTTTAGAAAGGTGCAGGCGGTAGGTGAGGGGAGATAGGACCTGGGTGATAATGAAGGGTCCTTCTTGTTTTGGGACAAATTTGGGGGAAGTGAGGGAACATTTCAAGTTCCTGGCTTTCAGCCAAACCATGTCTCCTTTGGTGAAGGGTTTGAATCCTCTACCATGGTGAGCTTTCATGACCTGTCTAGCGAGTTCGTGGGCAGCCAGGGCTTCATCTCCAGCAGCAGTAAGAGACTTGAGGCGAGTTTCTACTGCAGGGAGGTTGGTTTCTGAGAGAATGGTGGGGAGGGGGTGG
>JBBPME010000106.1:0-27893 GCA_038090155.1 Rossbeevera pachydermis
AGCAGTTCTACTGTTATATTTCTACCTGCTTCATTAAGCAATCTCCTCAAATTACCGGTGAGTTCTCCACCGAGTCTTTCCCTCGTTGCATACTGCGCCCAGAGAGATTCCCAAATCTCTTTATCATCGGATCCTTACTCTCAACCATTTGGAATGAACTCTGTGGCACTCTCTGTGTTGCCCTGTACCAACTTGGCATGGGAGAATTTTTACAGGACCTCGACAGATACCTGGCTGAATTATGTCATCAACAACGTGTCCCATCCCCTCATACCCCATCAGCATCATCATCCCCTCTCAGAACCAAGGAAATCAATGCCCTAGATCGAGCCGAAGCCCACTGGACTGGTAACCACGGCGAAACTCCTATTCCCCGTACCCACCCTCGTTACCACAAAGCTTGTTATCATTGCCACCATCTTGGACATATGCGTGCAGACTGCCCCTTTTACCAATGTCCCACCTGTCTCCACTGGCGACCTGGTCACCCTCAGACCCGATGCCCATTAAGATGCCCTCCTGGCATTCCATCCCCCGCTTCATCCCCACAGTCCTCTTGATCCTCACGATCCAGTCGCTCTTCTAGATGTTCCAACCAAATTCTCCCTATTCCCCCTTCTCGTCGATGCCGTTCCCTGTCAGCAGATGATACCCTTGTCGATAATGATGTCTGGGATGACACAGCTTACGCCAACGTCACCGGTTTCCCTGGCCCCTCTTATGGAAACTTCTAGTCCTTCGCTGGTAGCTTGGACATAATAGGGGGTAATGTTACAACTTGCTTGTTTCTTTCTCTTTTTCTCTCGTTCTCACTATGGACTACCGAGTCTCTGCGTTCGAACCACGCTCTGACCTTTTCTTTCTTCTATGATGACATAATACCCTTAACCCTATCTTAGTCATCATTTCCTTCATATGACTCATCCGCAGTCAGCATGACTCATCATGACTCACTTTATTTGTAATACTTACTCATCTGCAGTCATTCTGACTCATCTTCACAACTATGGATTACTCAGCTCCCTTCCACCATGTTCCATGGTGTTCCATCAGCTTAGTCATCCTTCATTTCCCTGTACTATATAAACCCTTCCATACCGTCCATATTCCCTAAGCTAGATCTCCTCTGTACTCCCTTGTACTTCGGTGCCCCCTGCAATCTAGCCCATTCCTTGACAACCCTTCAGTGGGAAGAACTTCTGGAAGTCCTCGTCCTACTTTTGAGTGGACACTCTCTTCATCTCTCATCTCGTTACTCTTCACTTGATTGAGTAACCTTCGTCTCGACATTCGATCGAGCGATACCTGCAGTCGTCACCCTTGATGACATCCTTGTCTCTCATTGCGACACTTGATCGTAATGTCACCTTCATCCTTGTCCCTGTCGTCCAGACAGTATCCTCGTCCTCCCGCGCTTTCAGAGGCTATGCTCATTCCCATCCGGACCAAGTGTAACAGAGTCCACATGAATTGTAACAGTTATCAAAGCGAGATCAGTGTATCGATCCCTTGTTTAGGGCAGGTCAGATGTGCCTTAGATAGCACTTCTCAGTACCTGCTTCATATAGTGCAGTACTGGTACATTTACTAATGCTATTAGCATAGATATAGTAGATAAGGCTTATTAGCCTAATGTAACTCAAGTAACAATTAATGTTACACTCAAGTGCTGCCCTATAGACACTTGTATGTGTGTCTAGGTCAATGATTAGTGTAGTAACTTAATTGCCATCACTAATTCCAACAATATATACTATGGTACACATGTTCTACATAAGGCTACATTAGGGCAGGTGCTGAGTAAAGTATGATGTAATGTGAGAGTAACTAGCCATAATAAGTTAGACTACCATGTGTCAAGCATGCACTAGCCATGAGGAGCATAGGTTATGTGATCCACAAGTGTTCCATGAGGCAAGGCTGTGATGTCATAGGTCTAGAGCTCGATCACGTGACTAGATGAGATAACTCGAGCGCTAATCCATTAATAAGATAAGATAGTCTAACACGCGTCTAGATAAGATAAGATAACACGGGTGCTTAGGACTTAGGTAAAAAATGAGGGTCATAACAATGTGTTACATGCTTGGTCGGCGGTCGGTCTCATTTTCCCTTCCTTTCATCCATTCACCCTGTGGTCTAAGTCATCATAGTTCCATTCTCTTCATCTCTGCAACAAGCCGTCATTTATCAATGCATCACCATTTACATAGCTACTACTGGACAACTTTGTTACACAATTATTCTCGCGCCAAGTATACAAGCCCCCACAGTAAAGTAATCGAGTAGATCCCATTCATGTTCATTGTCATGGTTCTGAGCGGGATGATTACGCAGGAGTTCTTTCGTGACTGTCGTCGAACGCCTTTATGTGTGGATGGCTATTTATACGTATACTATCTCCAATTCCTACATCAAATGATACTACATGTCGTGGCGTAATTGAGATTGTCAAAAACCATGAGTTACAATACAACACATGCGATGCGTTACATGAGTATGCGTATGCTATTGGACGATTGCGATGCATGGGGTATGTCGTATTTGAATGCAAGGAATCAGAAATGCGAACATGGTAAAACAAATGTACCAATCGAATCAAGTGGGACTTATCACCAATCTGGCCAAAGATCAGCCAGACTGTTAGTGTCTTCTTCTGGCGTGTCTTTTTGTTTCATCCAACGATCTGGGACCTGTCACCATACAACAACGTTCAACATGGCCATCCACTGACGGACCGGTTCACAGAGAACTTACCAATGGGAAGTACCTTTCCATCGCACTGATAAAACGCTGCCTGTACTGTTTCGGACCAACTATCGTGGGCTCGCCCTTGCCGCCTCCACCCAGAAACGCAGATTCTTTCACCCAACTCTCAAGTTTCTTGTCCCATGTGTAGGTGCGAATATAGTCTAATGAAATAGCGTAAACGCCCTCGACGATGCGAGCTCAGCAGAAGAAGTAAACTTACCAACAATGCCAACTACAAGTTCGTGTGTTTCGTTATCAACACCAACAACGAGCGAGTAGTCCATGACGTTAATATCCGATAGAAACTTGCTGTCGTTGTACAACGCGCCACGCAGAATTCTCTTCGAATGTTCTTTGATATAGAAAGGTGTGAGGTGGGCAGCTTCGTAGATGGTCAACAAGGCTTGATAACAAGACAACTCGTCGCTCACTTTCAACAAGGTTTTCATCCAACAAAACTTCGTTCTCCCTTCCCGTGGACTGCACATGTCGATTCCTCGTAGAGCCTTTGAGGTCGTAGATCTGTCCAGCGTGATCAACAACCTGAACAGTTGATGGGACAAAAGAATATTCATACCTTGGCAAATCGACGGTTGTAGAACAGGTTTTCCATGACAAACAAATTCATATAAGTCACTTTGGCCTTGCCGGTTCCATTATCCTTGGTCTTCTTGAACGTTAGCTTATAGCAACCAAAGACTTTAGCGAGTAACGTTGGACGCTATACACGATGTCAAATGATATATGCCTGTGGTGAACAGACAACGTACATTTCCGCTGACGGCAGATGCCATGTAATCAAAGTAGGCGGGAGCAAAGGTTTCCATTGTTTGCAACTCTGGGCGGGAAAGCTCCTTTGCAATGAACCGGTCGTCTGGAACCCAAGGTCAGAAAAACCAAATCCAAGAATGCGAAGTGAATCGGCTCAGACCTCGAGTCTTCAGGAATGCAGACCCCGACTTCCCTCCGTTGGCATTCCATGGGACACACCGCGACAAGGATTCTATAATGCTCTTTTCACAATCATACGTCCTCCGCAATGCATCGAACTGTTCAGGATACAGTATGGTACAGCTGATCGTAAGCCCACCACTCTCGAACGCTGTCCACGATACACGCAGTCAGCTCACTATCAAAGGGAAGCCGCAACACTCACAAATGACCCATGACATCTTCGTGGATGGTGATTTGAGTTCTTCCGTGAGATTCACATTGTCCGAAGTATCCACATTAACGACTCCCCATGTCGACGAACACTCAGATACCGATTGATCGTCCGGCATGAACGCTTCACTACCGTCCGTGACCTTCGGTTCACGGGACGTCCGCTTCTCTGCTCGAGATTTCGTGAGCATATCGCGATATTGCGGTGAGCTAGAGAGGCACATAATCAGAATATGGAAAGAAAATAATGCTACGAGAAACTTGCTTGAGTGCGAGAGCAATGATGGACGTAGGCTCGTCAGTCCTAACGACCATCGACGAGTCCCTGAATATATGCTCTGGATCGTTAAACGGATCTTCGTTGTCAAATTCTATGCGCCTCAAGGGGAGCCGGGGCGGCCATAGTCCAGAGAAGTGCCCAAAGATCGAATTGCGCGGAAGTTCTTCCAGCGAAAGTGTCGGTGGGGTTGGCGGTGCATTTGTTTCCAAAGGAGGAGAGCTCAAGAATGGGGAGGGCGGATAAGATTGTTGCGGAGCGGGAGGTGATAATGGCGGGGTGGAGGTAAGAGGTGCAGCTGGCTCCGTTTCCTGCTCTGGAAGTGGTTCTCCAGACGTGACTGGATCCTGTTGGACGACGACCGCAGGCAGCGTCATAGACTGTTCTGGAGACGACGACTCGGTAGTTTTACCAGTGGGTTTGCGTCCGTCATCCTCATCGCCACCTTCATCATCGGCCTCACTCAAACTATCAGACATGTCCGATTCGTCCTTGATTGCATCTTTGATGCTTTCCAAAACCTCCACCGTGGCAAGTGAAGACGCGACTGGGCGTACTTTGCGTCCGCGGATGACAGCATAGCGTCGACTGGCCCTCTCGGTCTCCCGACTCAATCGTTCAAACTGCCTCGCGAGGCCCGAAACCTTTGTCCCAGCCCCCTGAGGAGGTCGCCTAAACGTTGACTTGGGTGCGATACTCGGCGGGGGTCGTATCTGTTGCGTATCCCTGCCCAACGCTCTAGAAGACCTTCTTCCCCTCACCGTCCGCCCAGGTGGTGGAGGTAGCAACTTCCCTCCAAGCGGGGGAGAAGAGGGTTCCCCAGCCCCTCTTGGTCCTCTCTTATCCGGAGATGCTCTCCTGGACGGACCTTGAGAATCGATAGATGACCCTCCTGGTATTCTCGTCGGGTATTGTCCCCTTCCTCCAAGCGACCTCCTGAACCTCGGAGCCGCGTTGACCGCATAACCAGACTCGAAGTCAGACGTAGAAGGTTTCCTGGTCAATTCGTGTCTGTGTCGCTTGCGAATCGTATTGCGTGGCATGGTAGGCCTTGAAGCGTTCATGTTCGGTAGGGTCGTCGTAACATCCTCCTGCTCACTCTCAGAAACGGGGGGAGGAGCGAACGCAGTCTTGGCCAGTTCTTCGACGCCTGTAGCAGGGATAAAGTCCTGATAGCGCGCGACAAGCTCTGCCACACTGGGTTGTTGCAATATCCGACGAGGGAGGCGAGAAACCCGGGGAGGGGGACGTTCCATTTCGGGTTCACTTTGATCAGCCTTCTTTGCCTATAAACCTGATCAACTAGTGGTCAAGGTGAGGACAAAACTGGTCGACGCGCACCTGTTTACTACGGCGAGGCGACGTCGGTTCGTCTTTCGGGGCCCCGATAGTCGAGTCACTGTCCGGATCTAACGGTTTTGCCGGGGTTGCGATATCTACGGCCACTACGCTTTGAATCTCTTCATCGCTTTTCGGTAGAGCGGTTTTCTCGGCAACTTTCTCCGTCTCTGCCTCTGCCTCTGACGCTTCTGACGCACTCGAGATAACTGATTCGCCCGTGATCCGTCGTCTCCCAACACTCGGTCCCCCTTCCTCCGCTTCCGAAACACTCGTGGAAGGCATGTGCGAGTCCCCGAATGGGCTCGGAAAGTCGTAACCTTTCTGCCACATCGCCCGCATTGAGTTGAATGCAGACACTCGGCGTCCACCCTTTTCAGCATTCCGCGGCTTGGGAAGTTTGTCAAAGTCTGCCTGCCAGGCGACAATACGGTCTTGTCTGAATGAACGTATTTGGTTGAGAGCAAGCGTGTCCATGGGCGAAGACTCCAGATAGACCTTGTTGATAAGTTGAGTGATCTCCCGTCGCTCCGCCTCTGCACGTGAGATGAGATTGTTGATGTCTGCCGTGAGATTTTCGTCGTATTTTTCTTCGCCGGTAGAAGCATCGATGTTGATGAGCTTCAGGTCGTCTACCAGTGCAGTGTACCATGCAGTATTTCGTCCATGCAGCCTCTCGAAATCAGCGTTTTTCAGTTCGAGCTGGATTTCAGGGCGAATTCGAATGCACATCGCAGGGTAAACGATCTCGTGCAGCGTCACAGGGTCCGTTTGGAACCGCACGGTCATTCCCCTCGAGGCGAAATATCTAACATGGTGTTGGTAAATATTGTGTTGACATCCGGCGCCTTGTACAAGTTGGACGTCCGCAGGATAAAAGTGAAGTTCGAGGAATTTGGCAAACGAATATCGTTGCATTTCCTCCGAAATAGGAATGAATGGTGTCGCCGATCCGCAGACCCGACATGCGCTCCAAGTAGTGATCATATCTGGGGCGGGGTAAACGTTCCTCGCTTTAATTTGTCCGTCCCATTGTTCGACGGCTACAGCCAGTCTCGTGTCATTGTGCACGAATACCTGGGAATGTCGAGCAAGAGGTTGGTCGCAGCCTTTCCCAGCACACACAGCTTTAGGGTCAAGGAACTGCACCAACGTATCGTTTACGGCTTTTTCGATGAATTGGCCGAGCGTGCAATCGTTCTCGCCATAAAATGCGATGTAGTGCAAGTCAGGGGCAAAGCATGAGCGTCGAATCCCAAATTCTTCGGTCGGAACCGTGTACCGCCATAGAGCAATACATTGGTATTTCTCGACGATGAAGTCGTCAGCATTCTTGCGCAGGTACCATTCCCATATTCGACATTGCTCTTCATGACGATATTTGACAAGGCTAAGCTGAGATTCCAGGGCAATGTCTGACGTAACCTTTAGAGAAACTGGTTCAGGACCCGTCATGCTGACGGGGTGAGGAGAAACAACAAAGGTGGAACCGGGAATAATGAGGCCAGAACTGTTTGGTTGTGGATCAAAGTAACTTTTGGGGTCTTCGATCTGAAGGTGCTTATCAGGTTCGGGTGAAGGTGTGCGAGGAGGAAGGACGAGGGCTTCGATCTGTGCTTTCACATCTTCGGTTTCCTGAGTACTATTACTAGATGGGATGTCCACTGATTTTCCCTCAGGGGTTGGTGTGCCAGATGTTGCTCTGTCGGCCTTGAGCTTTTCAATATCTCCCTTCTCTCCCCGTCGTACGAGATCGTCTTCCCATGCACGCTGGGCCCGCGTAAGCTCCTCGTCCAACTCCTTCATCCGCTGAATAGGCTGAGGGGGTGGAAATCGTAGTGTAGCAGAAACAGAGATAAAGGTCGTGTAGTAAGGCTCGATGGACTGTTGGATACGCTTCGAGAGCCTGAGTCGTTCAGCGTCCGCATCAGGAAGATCTTCCTCTGCTGGATCCTCAACCGTCATCGCGCCCGCTGTAGCTTTCTCCCTGGCCACAGGCATTCCCAGCTGGGCTAATGAAATAGACGCCGGTACCAGCGGGCCCGTCCCAGTCCCATTTTCGTTAGACCCATCGGCTTGCTGTCCTTGCTTCGTCATGGCTGCAGGTACGGCCTCCAAGGGCAAAGAAGGTAATGTGATTACCGAGTCTTTCCAAAGATGCGTCTCCAATTTCAGATTTCTGACGATGAAGGTCAGAAATCTCGTGACTTTCTTCACCCTTCTCAAGGTCTCAAAATCGCCACCCCTCAGGATAATCGTACAGCCCATGTCACGATTGCAGCCTTCGAAACGCATGTACGTTTTGCGTTGCCCCGGGATAAGAGCATGATCGAATGTTTGAACGCGGAACCGCCCGCAATGACCTAGGCGTGGCTCGAGAGCAAGTTTGTCCATGGAAGAGAATACATCTGCCTGTGTCATACGAGCCACGAATGATACGGCAGAAGGCTTCACAGCGCGAGCGACGGCTATATTGTGTCCGGCCAGCGCTTCCAGCGCAATCCTTGATACACTCTTCTCGACCATGACGACATGAGGCCTCAGCGCTGCGATTCTGCTGACCAGATTGGTGAGATACTCCTTTTCCTGGCGAAGGATTTGGCCAAAGTGGACATATTGACCCTCAACGCGATGAAATTCGATCGGAAAAGTGACAAGCATGACGCGCGGGTTCCGTTGGAACCTCAACATTTGTTTATGTGCCACGTTCTTCGTGATGACAGCTCCGTCGACGTATTCCGAATCCGAGGGACTTCCGCCGGGAATCTTCTTGATCTTCACATATCGTCGAACATCCATATCCTCGCCTTCATGGTAGGGGATGGCAGTGAAAGTGAGGTCACGGGCAATGCGAAGGGAGATTTTAAGTAATACTTCTTCCCATTCTCTGATATTGGGAATATTCTCTGTGGTGAGCATTTGACGCAACATGATACGCACGTGGAACATGGAGATGAGGTTGAGCTCCTGAGCGTATCTAAGAATCCAGCTTAGCAAAGAACTAAAGAACGATCAAAAATTTTGACTTACGCGGTGGATTCGCGTCTTGTTCGCCACCCCTCCAGAGATGGGAAGTTGTCCAGACGGCTCTGCACTCTACTGCGAATGAAAGGGGTCGTGCTCTCGAAATCCCCGAAACTATTGAATCTGGATCTCATCGGCCCATATCCCATGGGACTGTCTGGCCCAGGGAAATGCTCGGGGGAGCTCAAAGGGAACTGGATTGTGCTCATGGCAGAAGGGTCCCCACTTGCTGGAACGTTGATCGGAAAATTGATAGGTGTCTTAGCACGAGGAGCAGCAGTAGGGGGCGTGTATGATTGATTCTGTTGCTGACCAAGCGTTGCGGGGTCCTTTTCATCCTCTGTGAGGGTCCTTCGGAATGGCGCGGTAGAGTCACGAACAGGCTCCCATTCTACTGGGGTGTTGGATACAGTGTCGTCGAAGGAAGCCGCAAAGCGTTTAGTTTCGGCGATAGAATATAAGCTGAATGGTTCGTCTGTACGTCCAAATAGCTGCGACGCTGCGAAGGGAGACTGAGGATGATGGCCTAAGCCAAGAGTCAAAGTATCTGAACCAAGTTGGTGAGCAGGGAAAGGCGACATAATCGACGAAACGACAGAACGACGGTCATCATCCTCATCCTCATCTACATTGGCGAGTTTGTCGAGGCAAAGGTTGCACACCCGCACCATGCCATCGTGGCCGAATCGGGAGCCTTTGATGATATTGGAGGCACAACGGGAGCAAAATATTTGACCTTGGAAAGTTTCATTAAAAAAGAAGAAGTATACAAGGGGTATTTAGCTCACCACATATCCGACAGTGGTGCTTTCTCCGCCAGGTAGTGAAGACACTCTTGCAGTCATAGCATTCCTTTGCGTTCTCGTCGTCCATCCAATAATCCCGGGACAAGCCTGCGAAATATGATCAGGGAAAAGTAAAGATGGTGCTGGTCTTACATTACCTTCTCCGCGTATTCTGCGAATCACCTTTGAAACGGAGGCCGATCTATTGAGGGAAGCAGAAGTGCGTATGCTGCGAGCGTCATCTTGGATTGGAAAACCAGGAATGGAGGTTCCGACTGCACCACCATCTAGACCCTCGTAAAACGGGGTGACTTGGGCACCACGAGAGGGCGAGCGTTCGAGATCGTGGCCAAACGACGGTGCTTCGAAGACGACGGGGGTGAGGGAGACGAGGGGTGGTGCCGGGACAGTAGATACGATTTTGAGCGAAGTTGGGCGTTGCTCGGAAGTCGACTTGGAAGAGAGGCTGGAGAGGTTGCCGTTGCCCTGCAGCGCAGTTGCAGAGGGACGTCGCTGGTCATTAGCCGGGATTGACTGTGGACCGGCAATGGTCGGTGCGGTGGATGCGGCTGCGAGGGGAGTAGCAAAGCTACTCTTCATGCGAGAGAAAAGAGAGGTAACTAGTGCATAGGAGGAATGCTCGTTCTCGTCCTCCTCCGAGAACGGGTTAAACGACGTCAAGCTGGTCAAATCGTCCCCGACTTTGGTGCTGCTCCGGGATCTGCCCGGCACTATGCTCTGAGTGCTCAGCACCGGCGAGCATAGCACAGTCGACGAGTCCATGGTCGCAAGTGTACAAGCTGATGATAACGGGAACTGCCTTCTTTCGGTTCACCTATTTACGGATACAAACTTAGTGCCATTAGAGTTTCCGTATTCTATTCATTCTCGTCCTGTCCGACAACCCCTGTGCCTGATGCTTTAGCTCAGAATAAAACTCTTCCTTGGTCGCCTTCTTATCCGCGCGCCGCGCCTGCCGCTCGGCCTTGACAGCCTGTTTGCGTGTCTTTTTGTCTTCCTTCGATTCATCTCGAGGGCGACTGATCGTCTGCTTAACGACTGAAGAGCGGAGGGAATGAGCATTGCCCCACCGCGAACCTTGAGCCTGCATACCTCGCCCTGCTTGTTCCTCCTCACCTCCATCAGTTACTTCGCTCGCAACGCTCGGTAGTCCAGTACGTGAGTCAAGCTTGATCTTTGGCACAGGTTTCGAGGTTCGTGCTCGAATAATGCGAGGGTGATTCTCCAATTTGGAGTAAGTTGCTGGGTTCAGTCAGCGTATGGTAGCCTACCAGGTCACTAGCCAACTCACTCAGAATGGTTTCGCAGTCCCATCGGTCCTCTTTTTCGTTGGCATCGTAAGCCCTGAACAGTTCATCGTCTTCTAACTCTTTCTCGTCATCCTCTCCCATGCTGACCACCCTTACCCTCTCATCTTGTCCCAACGTACGTCTGAGCGTCTCCAGTTTGTCTACGCCGGACTCCCCAGCGAGAATGGGTTTCAGTTTCCGTCCGAGTAACTCGTACTTGCCCATAAATTCGTCCACCATCCCAGAGTAATCTTCACGAGATGTTATTAGATCAGGGGCAGAGGATGAAGAGGTAGTTGATGATTCATCGTTGTCCGAGACGTCTTCGTCTGAACCATATTCCTTCGCCATCAGCTGGATGATAGTTAAGACAACGTAAGCGAGAGCACGAGAATGCACATACTTGATCAAAGCGTTCATCAAGCGTTAGCAAGGCCTCCGTGCGGTACATCGAGGAACTACTCATGCTGTATCCAGATGCGTCTGACGTACCCTTTCGTCTACGTTTACCACCAATCACGGGGAGTTTTGGCAGGTTCCCGAGTGTATCCCCGCCATCAGAGACCACATCCTCGTCGGAATCAGGCGGTGATGGTGCGTTTTTTCTGTCTTTTTTGAACTGTGCAAATCTCGCTTCCCAACTTTCATCCTCGGCTTCGCTGCTCCTGATCTCAGGGGATCCATATTCATGGAATTCGTAATCGACATCCTCCCCTTCCCGTTCGCCATCACGGACCAGGTGAGCGAAGAAATCGTCTTCTGCATCATCGTCTACGAATGCATCGTCTTCAAGGGCCTCGAGTACCTGCCTCAAGTGAGGATCCATGTCCGGCTGAAATCCAGCGATCGATGAAGGCACGGCTTCCTGGGTCTCGAAGTTTCTTGGTATCTCTGTCTTGGAAGCCAACGCTTCTGCAGGGAGCCAGGATGGGTCCTCCGAGGTCTTTTCCTTACATTTTCCCTTGTGTCTGGGCTTGTTTTGTGCTTCTATGAGGATGCTTTCGACGCCTTCTTCCTCTGTCCCCACGGCGCGGAGATGCTGCATGTAATCGTAGCCTGTGTCATCAAAGTAGATGCCATAGAGGGCTGCCTCTCCGACTCTGGCACAACGATCGTGTTCGATGAGCTCTGGAGGGAGGTCGAGCTCTAGATCTGCGCGAGATTTCCCCTGCGTGCTCACGTCGTGATACCCAGGAATGAGAAGGAAAAGAGACCGACTTTTTTGTCATTTTCCCTCACGAACTGCTTGAGAACATGCTGTGATGCATCTGGATCATGTATGAGAGGGTCTCTCTGTGATCTGTGCACGAGCTGGAAATGTTTTGCGCCTGGTTGCCTGTATATCGATTTTTGTGGCATGAGTCAGTAAAAAGATATGAGCACAGCCACTGAACGGGGTAGGAATTACGTAATGTTTTGTGGTTTGGCTTCGTGAATGAGTCCCACCTCAGTCAAACGTCGCTGTCGGCGTCGACCACAAACCCGACAAAACTCTTCCTCATCGACCACGACATCCCCAGAACATCCCGCTCGTCGTCTACAACACTCCTCGACCTTTCACACGTCGTCCTCGACCTCCGTCTTCAACGCCAAATGCAACGCGAGCCCTCTCGACGTGGCTTCTCTATATAAGTCCCTTTTTTTTCCTCCTTCCCGCTTCTCTAGTCTAATCCTCGTGCGCGTCTCTACCAGCCACCAAAAGGTCGTGTTAGAAATCGATTTCTCGGGCTCTCTTTGGGTGCGTACTCTCCTGTGCACCCCTCGACGGGCGTCGTTCACCCATGCACCGCCTCTCTAGGGATACACTGAAATCACTATCATCCCGAATAATGGAAACCTTCGCACCATCCACCTCCATTCTAGACAGTGCGGTATGTAGCCCTTCTCATGTTTTTCTTCGTTCCTTTCTTTGATCCCTAGAATTTCCAAGCGATCCACTCAGTTACCGTTGCATCCCATCACGCCGAATTCGTCCGCCACGATCCCCTCGCACAAGTCAATGTTTCTACGCCGCAGGATTGCCATACATACCCGGAACTGAAGAGAAAGCTTTATTCTGCACTCGCAGAAGGTGACGAAGGAGAGCTATCGATTGCTATCCCAAAAGAAGTTTCCTTGAGACAATCTGGCCACATTGAACACACAATTATAAATGGAATGGCTAGCGAAGGTAACCGTCCATCACTTCCTTGCCGTGACCGCTCATCCTCACTCGTAAAAAGTTGCAACTCCCGAACCTCAAACTCCCGGCCCTTCACAGACTCCAGTACTAGGACCTGAGTTCATGCCTATCGTCGTGCGCATCGAGTACAGTCTCCGCAATCCTGTAGATGGCGTCCAATTTGTGTTACCCACAGACGCGTATCCACACGTAAGTGCATTCAAGCGCGCATACACCACGCCAAAATCCTCATCTATCGCAGCGTGTCCCTCATGCGTATACCACCCCTTCTTCTCCCGACGCCGCGAGATGTTGGGTTCCTTGTGTCGACAGCCTTTGGGAAAAGTGTACCTGGGAATTCGAGTTTGTTGTTCCGAGGTATCTGGAGGAGCCCGACTTGACACGGCGCGACGAAGATGGAGAGTTCAGCGAATGTCAGGATTCCATTCCGACTGTTGTGGTTTGTAGTGGAGACCTTGTGGAACAGGTCTGTCTCCGTTCCGCATCGTTCCGCACTATACTCACTGTGCTACGGTAGGTTGCCCATCCCAATAACTCCAACAAAACCATTTTCCTCTTTTCACAAACCATTTTGACGTCTGTGCAACACGTCGCATTTGCCGCGGGTCCCTTTCATGTCCACTCGATTGCTGCAGACTCGTCGGAAGAGGCATCAGGAGTCACGCAGCCCCTCATGCATGCATTTTGTTTGCCAGGTCAAGAATCTATGCTGCACACATCGACATCGTTCCTCCGTTCGGCGATGAACTTCTATAGCACAGATTTTGGGTCGTATCCTTTCGGTTCATTCAAGGTAGTCGCCGTTGACGAGATGCCGGTTCAACGATTCGACAGCGCAACCCTTTCTTTGGTGACAGTCGATCTGCTGCACGGTGAAGATGCCATTGAACAAGTCATCGAAACCAGGCAGGCGCTAAGTCACTGCCTTGCATGCCAATGGATTGGTATCAATATCCAGCCTAAAGCGTCGTCCGACACTTGGCTCGTCAATGGACTTGCTCTCTACATAACAGGCCTTTTCATCCGCAAGATGCTTGGTAATAACGAATACCGCTACCGGCTGAAGCGAGATATGCAGCGTGTTGTCGAGTGGGATAATGGTTCAATGCCACCGATTTGTCAACCTCAACATCTCGATCCCCCTGACTCGGCTACACTCCCATTTGTCAACCTAAAGTCTCCACTTGTACTTCACATCCTCGACCGACGACTGGGAAAGTCTGGGACTTCCCTTGGCTTATCGCGAGTTCTTCCAAAGGTCTTTCTGTCTGCCATCAGTGGCGAGCTGCCGAACAACTGTCTCTCAACTCATTCCTTTCTTCGTACCTGCAGGAAGGTGAGCGGTATTGATCTACGCTCATTCGCCGAGCAGTGGATATACGGGAGTGGATGCCCTGCATTCGGATTCTCCGCGTCATTTAACCGGAAAAAAATGGCGGTGGAGATTACAATGCGACAGGAGGCCCCTGCTTATAAGGCTCTTGAACACAACGAAGTATCGAAATTGCTTTTTAAGCCTGTCTCGTTCTTTGAGGTTTGTTTGCTTCTTTTGCCTCTATGCGGATATCTTACTGTCATTAACAGGGTCAGATGACTGTTCGCATACATGAAGCTGATGGCACACCGTATGAACATGTGCTCGACATTCGGTCTCCCTTCAAGCGATACGAGGTCCCTTTCAACACAAAATACAAGCGTATTCGTCGTAACACTAAGCGTTATCTTGCCCGTCAAGCGGCCGCACAAGCAGCAGCAGAAGGTGACGCCGAAGCTGCTGAGGCAATAGGCCTTATAGACATGGGATTCGGGCTAGAAATCTGGGAGAAAGAGAAGGAACGAGAGATCTGGAAAGTGGCTGATTGGACGGAAGAGGACGAGCAGGTCATGTCCGGTGCCACATACGAATGGATCCGAATGGACGCCGACTTTGAGTGGATTGCAGCCATAGCATTTGAGCAACCAGATTTCATGTGGGTTTCTCAGTTGCAGCGTGATAGAGATGTTGTTGCCCAGCTCGAGGTGAGCTTACTGCCGGTGCTCCAGCTCTGCGATTCTCTAACTCGACTGTAGGCCATCCATGCACTGGCCAAACAGCCGACCGCCATTGTTTCCAGCACCTTTACGAAGACGGTCCTCGTCTCTAATTACTATTATCGGATACGGTGTGAGGCTGCGACCGCGCTCGTCAACGTAAGTCGAGAGGACTTTTTTTCGGACTGTCGATGACGGTTTTGGGCAGTGTGCCATTCGCCGCCTTGAATTTTTAGGTCTTTTCCATCTCTTCAAGCTCTTCATGCGGCACTGCTATGAGCCCGAAGACGCAAATCAAGACTTGTTCATACACAATTATGTTCCAAAGCCAAATGACTTTTCGGACCTTGCCGAGTACTTTGTCCGCAAGGTGCGTTTGCATATGTTTCGTATACTTGGAGGAGGATAATCGATGGTGTAGGCACTTGTTAATGCCATATCTCAAGTTCGTTTTGAGAATGGTAAGACTCCTGCTATAGTCCGGCAATTCCTCGTAGATCAGCTGCGGTACAACGATAACACTGCAAATCCGGTAGGTGTCACTTGATTTCAAGATAATGCGTGAGCTAACCGGGTGTTACAGTTTTCCGATGCTTTCTATATATGCACACTCGTTTCGATGACGGCTTGTGCCACAGTATCAACTGCTCCGCCAGAGCGTGGTGAACTCCTGAAAGAGGAAGTACGGTCCGAACATACGGCCGAAGACGCCAGTCTGTTGAAACAAGCGGTCGATGAGATGAGTAGATATCGGAGCATGGATAGGTTGATTCCTTCGCCTCACAATGTCGTCACGGTTGCGGCTTTGGAGGTCAGTACGCTCACTTTACACGCAGTTCGATCCACTTAATAAATCAAAATCAGTTCTATCTTCTCTTGACAGCTGCCAACTTGATTCCGAATGATCTGAGAGTGTTCTTTCCACTCACTCGGTGTGCAATTTCCATAAGTGTACTTACCTTACTTTACTAATCGGGACCAGCGAGGGAAACTACACTCAAGTTCGAATTGCTGCTTTCGATGGACTCTTCATGTCCAAGTGGTACACGCCCGCTATCATGCGATACATTCTAGCTGTGATGGCGAATGACCCTTCGCGAGTTGTCAGACGCCACGTAGCTCGATGCGCGTGTCAAAGCTTGGCCCTCCTGGTTCATATGGGCGAGATGAAGAATGCATTGAAAGATTCAGAGTCCCTGCTCATTGAAGAGGACGGCTCCATGCCACCTCAGGCTAAAGAGGCGAAGAAGAGTGATGTGGACCTCATGATCAAAGTTCTTCGTAAGGACCGTGAGATCGGAAAGAATGAAGTGTTGCGCGAATTCTTGATGCCGATCGCACTGTATGTGATTTTCGCGCCTTTTATGCTTTTGACACGTCTGAATTAAGCCTCGATGTATACGCAGTTCTCCCGACGTTGACCAAGAAGTTCGATGGGGCGTCATCAAGCTTGCGGATATCGTTCTCAGAGGTGTCGAAGAAACACCACCCAAGGTCACCATCCACCTTCCTCCAACACCTGTGACAGAGCAAGCCCCGCAGCTCCCGGCCGTCAAGGTGCCGCCAAAGACGCAGCGACAAGTCAAGACTGGTGGTCCTCCTCAGCGTGCCCATGCTGTATCTGCTGCTCCTGGTCCTCCCAAGCTTAAAATCATGCCCAGCGCAGGTCATGCTTCGACGCCATCTGCCGCCACTGCTACCCTCGTCGCGCGGTCCGGAGCTATGCCGCCGCCTCCCGTGCCCAACAAGGCCAAGCCTAAGCCGAAACCTACGACTGTCGCCAAACCAGCTCATGTCCCCAAGGCGCAAACGGGCGGAATGAGCATGAACGACTTGCGTGCCTGTCGCAATGCACTCAAGAAGCTAAAGGTGCACAAGAACGCCATGCTTTTCATGCAGCCAGTCGATCCTGTCCGGGACCATGCACCCAAGTGTGTCTCCCTCATTTCCGTTATTGATTCATGTGCTAACGGGTTCATGTCAGCTACTATGAGGTGATCAAAAACCCGATGGACCTGAGCACCATGGGCGCCAAGCTGGAGGAAGGCCATTACAAGGATCGGTTTGGGTTCGAGGCTGACTTCCGCCTTATGATCGGGAATGCAAAGCAGTATAACGTTGCTGGTAGTTATGCACACATGGAGGCCATATTCCTCGAGACCTTCTTCGCGAAATGTGAGTGGTTCACTCGGGCGTTGTGTTCGACGCTGAGCAATAATTCAGTGTGGAATCGGATTAACAAGACGCTCGAGGCTGCGAACAAGGCTGCAGAGCCTGCTCGTAAAGACCTGCCCTCTGTCGTAATTAAGCCATTAAACCAGCAGAAGCCTGCCCCGCCGACTGTACGGGTCGCAACGCCAGCATCGACACCTTCCCGAGCTACTGCGGAGCAGCCAGCTCCTCGACCGACCATCAAGCTTAAAGTGGGCGGCGCGCAAATCAAGGCTGCGGAACAAGTGAATGAGAAGCCGGTTAAAAAACCAGTCGAGAAATCTGCCGAAGTTTCCAAAGCACCTAAATTCAAGTCTCGGAAACCCAAAATTCCGGATGAGGCCCCACCGCCGTATGTCGACGATGGATCTCACGACCTGCTTCAAGAGGTCATTGCGATCGAACGGGAAAAGGACGAGGAGAAGCGTCAACGCAAAATGGCACCATGTATCAAAGAGTCCCCTCCGGCCAAGGCGTCGGGCAGTGGGCCCCCTGGGAAACGCCGAAAACCTAATGTCGAGGGCGATGAGGATGGCGTTTTAGCGTTTGCGACGCCTTTATCGAGAAAGGAAAAGCCGAGCGTGCCCTCTAGCAGCACGAGCACGCCAGTCCCCGAGCGACCTGCTCCATCGCCGCCCAAGGCTGTTGCTGTGCCACCTCCCAAACCCAAGAAGAAGGGAACCGACCCTGTGGCAGCTCCGGCACCAGCTGCAGAGACGCCACGCATATCGATCAAAGGGAAAGAACGGGAAGTTTCCGTCGCTCAGCCTGCGCCTTCAAAGCCACGGACCGCCGCGTCTGGCACTCCAGTGAATGAGAAGAAATGCCGAGACGTGCTAAGGGCGATTGTGAAACTCCCTGAGTACCCCATCTTTGGGCACCCAGTAGATCCAGTGAGAGACGGTTGTCCTACGTGAGTTTCACCATGGAGAGTCGCGGATTCACGCTGACCTATGCCTCTGTAGTTATTATGAAGAGATCTCCCAGCCGATGGACTTTGGCACTATGGGCCAGAAGTTGACGGAAGGCAAATACGCCTCGATGGAAGAGTTTGCCAAGGATGCCGACCTCGTCTTTAACAACTGTCGCAAATTTAACCCAGCTACGACTTACCCTGTTACCTGTGCAGACATGGTAGAAAAGGCGTTCAAGAAGGAGTGGAGCAAGGTATTCGAGAGGAAGCTTTCTTGGGCAGAGAAACGAAGTCTACAGGGGCTCATGACGACGCTGGTGAAGGAAGACATGTACGTGTGTGCTGCTGTTTTGGGAATCTGACTCTGCTCATGAACATTTACCTAGATCCTTTGTATTCCGGGAGCCCGTTGATCCAGTGCTCTTGGGCATCCCCACGTACTTTCAAGTCATTCCAAAGAAGGATACAAGGGACCTTAGAACGATTCGCACGAAGTTGGATAACGACAAGTACGATTCGATAGAGACCTTTGAGGCTGACATGGACCTCATGATTCGGAATGCGATTACGTTCAACGGTGCCGACTCGGAGGTCGGCAAGATCTCGTATACAGTCCAGGACAGGTACAAGGACATGTTGAGCAATATCAAGAGCGGGGGAGGCACGAAGAAGCGCAAGGAAGGGGATACGAGGCCGACGCCGCAACCGGCTAAGAAGGCCAAGCTTGGTTGAGGGGGGGAGCTGCACTCACTAATACATTATGACATGATGTGATTACTGTAATTCACTTTTTGTATTTGCTCTGCTGCTTTTTTGCTAGTGTTTTATATGTTGAATTGACGTTTGACATCGCTCCATCAACAATGTCGCCAATGGCGTTGGAACACGAAGTCAGCGAGGAGACCGATCCGATATGGACCTCTAGCCGGACTGCGCGCCAGATATACGCACTCGGCGAAGTAGAACGGGTCCGCCAGTTCTGTCCCTCAGCTCTCTTCATCTCGTTGACTTCATTCAAGGACATCGGACGTCTGCTCTCCCTCGCTGCCTCGTCCGTCTCGTTGCTTACCCTGCCGCAGACGGACGGGCCCGAAGACAACCTTCCCCAGGGCGAGGAACGTTCCGAGCAGTTCGTACTCGAGGTCAGCGAATACTTTGAACGACTCGACGTGAGGATATATATTATTATTATATTACTATTATTACTGCGCTACTCAACACCCCCCTCCATCAGTCCATCCAGGTCTCCATCCGTTCGTCCCTCGCACACATCCGTCAGTCTCGCATCGCCCCCTCCGCGATCAACGCCCCACCCCCTGGCTTCGTGCCCCCATCTCTGGGCGTGACCATCCCCACTGATGGTGGTGACGGCACAGGCACGCCCGCGGGAATGGGGATGGGAACAGGAGTGGGAATGCAGCAGGGAGGAGATGGAATCAGTCTGGGGCTGCAAGAAGAGAGGGTGGGCCGGGACGCGTGGGTGGGCATTCTCGACGCTCTCACTCGCCTCAAGGCCGCACGAGAACGGGAGGAACAACTCGGAAGCACCACCGGGGACGTGGATCATTCTGTTCGTCGTGGCGTAGAAGTGTGCACAACACGGTAATAGGGGGGTTTTAGGACGGAGCGGCCCTTCAACAACGAGAAGGGGATGAAACACATATGACGATGGAATGACGACAATGACAGTGAACACGCACACACGCACAGCAGACGCATACATTGGGTGTCAGTGATACTATGAAGACTCGGAAAATGGAGGCCTATCTATCGTCCGATTCGTTCACCAACCAGATACGCCATGCCGACAGTGCGGGTATAGAGTTTTGAGATGATCTTCTCAGGACGCCTTATTTGCCTGTAATACCCTGGGGGGATGAATGAAAAGAATGAGCGAATGTGTGTGCGTGGGCTTCTCTCATGATGATGATGATGATGATTCGAAACACTTACACGTTCGCTTCTTCCAGCTCCTTCTCGGCCTCCAGGAGTCCGTCAACGCCTTCGAAGAACTCTGGCCTCGATTTGACGGTATCCTGTGTATATGCATTTTCCATCGGATCGAGATAGGAGTCTCGACTCGTTACGAAAGAATGGAAGAAAACGTACGACGAGCGACTTGAGTTCCTGGACCCCCTTTTCCAGACGATCGCCGGTGTCCTTGATCATTCTTCGAGACTCTTCCAATAACCTCTTCTACAGAACAAAAAAAAAGGGGGGAGGGGTAAAGAGCCACCGAAAAAGAATGGCGCAAGACACCGCAAATCGAATCAGCGAACTCGTCATTTCCGAGTCATTGGCCCTGTACACGCATGCCACCGCCACTCCACGCCACAAAGCGCACGCAGCAAAGTGAGTTGTGCATGAGTGCGTGCGTGCGTGCGGGTGAGCGCATTGTGGGTCAAAGATTCCGGACGTACAGCAATTCTGATGTCCCACTCTTCGCCGTTCTCCGATACCTTTCGGTCCACTTTACGCTCGTGTTCTTCTGCTTCTTTTCTATATAAATTGTGTTCCTTGAGTAGCCTGTTTCATTCCGATGTGACGTGGTGGTCAGCGTTTCCAAGACACGTGCAGACAGAGAGATAGGCGGAAATATTCTCGCACCGTTTGGCTACGCCGAGCTTGATTTTCAGTTGACGCTGGACGGCCAACTTCTCCGAGTCCGCTCCTTTGGTGCTCATCTGTGTCGAGGTGGTGGTTCGAGATCAGAAATCCGATCGTACAAGATAAGCTGCAATACATCGCCACATCACTCAGTACTCAGATCGATAAGCTCATCAGGATAGAGGAAGCGATTGTCGTTTCAAAGACTATAGGTTATAATAACAGCGGTGCTACATCGTAAACGCAGTACAGCTCGGTGCATGTCAGGAACCAAGACAAATACACACAATACCTACAACTGAAATGTGGGACTGAAACGACTAACGCGTATGCAGTCTGAGTGAGAAGCGGATGGTGGTGGTGCCAGACGTGAGGTGCCAGGGTGAGGCGAGTGCAAATAGCATGTGCAGGACGCGAAAAGCGACGGATGCGAGAGGGCGTATCGAAACGGAAAGAGGAATCCAGGTAGCGTATTTCCAGCGCCTGCAAGCAGGCAGCAAGAGACCGTAGACTTGCTCCAGACCGAGGGTGAACAACGATTCACGCTCCAGGCACTTGAGCGCATCCAACGTACAGGTCGACTAGCGAGAAGACGATGGGGCAAGTGCAGCAGGAACGGACTTCGGTTATACCGAGGCGAGAGCATTTCGTATTCTGGACGATCCTTCAGCGACAGCCATACAGGCCCATTCCGTGAAATCCCAACCGACGTATACACCGGTGTTTGCGAGGCGTTCTCATACAATGAAAACAGCGATGGGGCACGAAGAGGGCCACGTTGAGGTCTCGCAATGACTCGCCACCAGGTCGGGCAGAAGGAAAGGGTCGGAAAGCAAGCGTTGATCAGTCGCCTACTCTGGGACATGAGTGCGTATAAATCAGGGCGTAATAAACAATGCGTGAAGTGCGGTCCTCGTCAAGTACGTGCTGAGCTAACAGGAAGGAGGGAAGGGAGATGATGCCAGTGTATCGGCTCGCACGAGACACGTAACCCCAATTAAGAGGTCGTTCGCCTACGAGTGCGTGTGAACTGATTTGGAGCGGGACAGGAAAGCGGCAGAGGGCAAGTAACAAAGCAAGATGGATACGTGGGGGGGTATTGCGAGACGAGCACACCACTCGTATGAGCGGCATGACCATTCGCCTCAAGCATTCCCGCGGTCTTGCGTCAGTGCCTTGTCGCGACTTCCGTCAACCGAGACCAGAGAGTTCAATCTTCATCAAAACCTACAACGCGGTCGGGGCTATCCGGTCGACAGCTAAGCCACAGGCTAACTATCGAGTGGAATCGCACACCGAGAGCGGACGGCGCGGCCGAATTGTTTGCAAACCAGGGGAGGTGTAGCCAGCGGATTGAAGGGACGCGCAGGGGATGAGATGTCGTAACAATGCAGAATAAAAAAAATGTAATGCTAAAGTGTCCGTTGTAATGATGCGACCTGCGATCCAGGCAGGTATTCCAGTCGTGCGAGTCATCTCTGCAATAAAAATCCATGATAATGTAACCGACGGCGCGGGGCATTTTAGAGGAAGCGACACGAGGTGAACAATCAAAAATTTGACTGTGATTGTTGCGAAACTGCCGCAACAGCAGCAGCAGCAGCAGCGTGACGTTGCTCGGCGGTGCCAAGCATCAATGCCTCGTTAACGCTGGAGGGGGGGATGAGCCACGGGAGGGGGATAGGAAGGCGGTAGCACCTACGTGCGTAGTCGCTGGACCTCGTTCTCTGCCTGTTGCAACCTTGTTTGCAGTTGGGACGCGGTCATCTCAAGGTACTTGACGTGGGTCGTGGCGCGGTCGAGAAGGGAAACCTTGCTAGACTTCTGGTTGGAGACGGGGAGGGCATCCTTGAGCCTGCGGTAGCCGTCACGAAGTTCATCGCGACGTCTCTGCTCGGACTCGATGCGCTGACGGCGGATAGTCTCGCGGCGGACATCGGTGGTGTTCCCGGCTGTGATCGCTGGCTGGAAGTCATCATCGTCCTCATCGGAATCATCATTGCGGGCCTTTCGCCTCGGGGTCTTGGCCGCCGAGCGAGTGGCGGGTGCAGCGATGGGATTGAAGCGATGAGAGCGGGGGACGGAAGCGTAAGGGACGCTGTGCACCGAGGAAGGAGAGTGTGTGCCACTGCCGCGACTGCGCCTGCCAGAAGTCAGACCATCGGAAGAAAGCTCGCCACCACTAAGGTTGTAGACGGCAGGAGGGGAGATGCCGTTGTCGGGTGGGGTGTAGGGACGAGGAGAAGCGGTGGTGTAGTTGGCGGAGGGGGTGTACGAGTACTCGCCGATGGTGTTGGTGAGGTTGAGGGAGTTGAAGTCAAGACGGGGAGAGGAGGACGAGGGACCAGGCACTTGTGGCGGGGTAAGAGAGAGGATCACGCGAGTGATAAGAAAAGGTACGTACGTGCCATGGTGGAGACGCTGTAGGGAGACTGGGGGTACTGCAGATACTCAAGGTTGGAGAGAGAGTCGTAAGTGAAGGGGCCGTCCATGAAGGTGGGGCTGCGGGGTTGCTCGAGAAGGGTGGATTCCATGGCGTGTAGAGATGAAAACGTGAATAAAGAGCTGGAATACGAGGAACCTTGATATATAGTGTGAGTAGGCGCGGGGTCGGTTGTGATGGGTTGCTACTTACGTGAAAAACAACAAAAAGGCGTTGTCGTCCCGAGCGCACAATAGAGCACTAGAGCGAAGAAGAAGAAGAAGAAAAGAAAAGAAAAGAGAAAAGAGGCGTCGGGTAAGGAGGAGGAGGTCTGTCGGGAGGAGATTTGAGGGATTGAAGAACAGGTCCGGGCTCATCTGATTCCGCCTAAATATCGGGCTAAGGTGACCTGATATGGTATAACATTCACACATTCAGGAAATCTGCCTCGTGTCGCGGAGTTTGTCGTCCCTGCAATGTAATATTACATAATACTCCCATCAGGACACCCGGAAATGGAAATCTGGGTCCGAATCGACGGACGGTGACCCCGGTGCCCATGCCCTCGTCCCAATTTATCTCCGCACCGCCTTTGCCCGTCTGCAACCCCCGCGGGTCCGGCAAGAGGCTCTCCAAGATCCGGCTTGGCCGAGGGTGACCCGCCCCGTTCTGCCAGTGGACCCGCTCGTCATTTCTCTACTTCCCTCCCCTTCCCTCCTCCCAGTCCCTTCTGACATGTGCTCCCTCCCTGCAACGTTTTCTTCATCTCGCGCCAACACCGATCATATCTCTGTATCCACACGCCGCAATCTCGGCTCGCCTTTGGTCACGGCGCTTTGCTTGCCTTCTCTCGACCCCAAATATATGTAACTTACAAAGATTCTTATCACGCATATCATATCCCTGTAAAAATAATCAAATCATAATAATTACTCTCCTTGTCCCAAGGACTTAGTGCGTTCTTCCATGCACGGTGTCTTCTTCTTCCTGCCGTTACCATTGAAGTCATATGCAGATCCGTGTGACTGATTCCCCTCGAAACGTACCCTCCCCCTGTTATCACAATGCACCTATGTTCCGCTCTCTTCTTCTCATTCACGATCAATAACATTCCAAATCACTCCATACCCACAACCATAATGAACGTCAGCGATCTAACCGATCACACCTCTCACGAACCAGCCGGGCTTTTATGGGAACTTTTCGAAGCCTAGCGTTATTTCGCCCTGGGATGGCAAAGCTGCCACTACCGTCAGATGTGACCCTACCTACGTAATTAGACTTTAAGCACGACACGCACAAACACGCAGTCCACTTTCTCCTCTCTGGGCAATCCAACGTACCGACCCCCGTCACGGACCTGAGGCCTGTGCTCTTCTTCATTCCCCGCGGCATTCACATCAGTCCTTTACTCCCACCAAGGGGAGGGAACGAAGCGAGTCCCCTTCGTTAGACCCCGTTGATCGGGGAGACTTCATCTTTAATTGCAGCATCAACGCGTAAATGGATCGGATAGACCAACTTCTAGCTCACGTTACGAGCATACTTGGCGAGTGACCAATAGCCACGGCCGATACGACTCTGCTACGATCGCGGCAACTAACTCCAGTTAAAAAGCGAGATATGTAGGCTGACACGACACGACCCACAAGAACAAACTTTAGCGAACGAAGGATGGCCGTAAAGAGGGCGCATCAGCTGCGTGTCCTGCCCTGTTGGGAATAGTCTCAGCGCATCCCAAGATAGACATAGCGAAAACAGCGCACAGACGCACTCTCTTTCTACTAGCCCCACAGGAATAAGCCACTCGAACAGCAATCAATCGCGATCACCCTAGACTTTAGGAGGAGCGTACGAGGCTGAAGAATATTCCATGTAAATACCCCGATGGGACTGACCACTGTGAGCGACTCTACATTTGGGGTGCCTTCCATTCCAGAAGCTGCGAGATGAAAGGGGATGTCATGTCCCTTGATCAAACAAAACGCGCTGTTTGAGCGCAGTCCGACAGGTGTTAGATTAAGTTAGCGCAGAAGAAGAAGAAAAAAACAAAAGCGCTGCTAGGATGATGTCGACTTGCTCGGGAACCAGGCAAAACTGAATTGGTCACAACAGCATGTGGAAAAGAAAGAAAGCAAGCCAGGGCATCTCTGCGTGTTGTGCGCCACATGATGCAGTCACGCGTTACGTTGTGACATTGAATCTGGGTCTTCTTCGCTAGCCAATTTTCCCAAAAACTGCGTAGAACGCTGGATGGAGCGGATCGCTGATCAGGGAGCTGATATTTTGATGACAGTATGCCAAGATCTAATAGGAAGATATACATCCGTCGTGTGACCCTTGCATTACTCGGTACGCCACCCAGGTTCTCCTGACCGCCCCAATCCGCGTAGTGTAGTGTGGGCTAAACTTTGCTCGTGAACTATAGCTTGACCTTCCCACTCGAAGCGAATGGGCTTCTTCACGTTGCTGTGTGAGTGGACTCGGTTTGCGAACCCTTCTACCCGCCCTGGGCTGCGAACTTGTCCCGACGGTATCAGTATGACTCACATACGGCGTTTCTCCTGCCACTTGTCATTGCACAACGCGCCTCAGACTGTCCCCCTGCCTCATGTCCCTCTAGCGCAAATCACCTCATCGCCATTCTCCCTCTTTTTGATATTTGTCCAACTCTACAGCTACTCTTTCTCTATTCAGAGAATGGAGCGAGTTACCCATTTCATCTCCGCCTCTCAGGTTCCATACCAGAGTCTCAGCCGACCCATTCTGGAAGGCACCGCAGTCTTCCTCAATCCGTCCTGGTTCTGCCTACGGCAAACATCCAGACGATGGGTGTTTCGAGCTCACAACTCGGCACCGATGCGATAGCTTCTGATTCCCGATGTCCAAACTCTTGACTCTACTAGACACCGTCTTGCATTTTTTGTTCGCCACCGCTCGTCCGTAAACAATACCGGCCGCTTAGCCGCTCCCCTCCGAGATCCGGCCTATCCGGCCTCATCGACCGACATGAATAGTGAGCCCTCCGCCCAGGTCGCATCATTGCAGCATAGGCTGTTCTCGACCCGTGTTACTTACATAGACCACCTCAAGCTCCGACTGATCACTCTAGAAAAAACACGTCAGCACACGACCCATCTTTGGCCAATCTTGCTGTAGCCAATATGTCCCTGCGAAAGACACGGGGGAGAACGAGAGAGAACTTTGAGAGAATTCAGGGTCGTCACGCCTCCACCTCAGCCACAGCCGGCAGTTCAGCGTGGAAACCCTCTCTCTCCACTCTCTCTCTTGGTCCCCCCCCTCTCCCCTCTTCCTTTCCATCAATCAGCGCTCGTGGGCCCCATCGGAGAATGTGTTCCGCACTCGCTCTGGGCTCACCACCCGGCGTTTCACATTCCAGTCCTCCTCTTGAGATTTCACAAAGGTCCACTGGGCGCCGCGGGAGAACACGGAAAGGGGCTAAATATACGAGCTGTAAGCAACCTGCCCAGTTGTCCCCTGTTGGGCAGTGGCTTGCGCCGCATCAAATTTTTTTTTTAAACATTTCTTTCTTTCTTTTGGGATACGGCGATGCCAACTGGCATGCTGTTCTCTACAAGTTACAATTCCCCCCAATGACAAAAGGTCGAAACGCATTTGGGAATATGACAGATTGACTAGTAACACCGGTGTCCCGGTAATGTTGTATGTGACCTTTGCGCAGCAGCGAATTCTAGCAAACCCCCAACCGCTCAGGGTTCGAGGTGGGTATTTGCCTTGGCGCCATCATTCGAGGTCCCTCTCTTCTGGATCGCAGGCGTTCGAATCAGTGGAAACTGAGCTTGACTGCAATCAAGGGTCACCCTCGAACGACTTCCCTATCTTGCTTGCCCTTGCGCCAGGCCGGCAGTCGGCGGTGAGCCGCCAAGCACGTTCGTCACTTTTTGACAAGGCAGTTTTATGAAATCTAATTGCAAGCGAACCAAGTTTGTTCATTCTGTGGCGCCCCTTGAATTGCAATAGGAACAAGGATATCTTCATATGTTAACGCTATATTGAAAACAAGGACAGCTCCATGCCATGTATCGAGACATTTCACCGTACTACGGACAACAGGTGCTGGATTTAGTCCTTCGTGAGCGGTCTATCACCATTCCTCATTCGATAGTCCTTTTTTTTCTATCTCTCCGGCCTACTGCTAGAGCGGGCACCCGCTGACACCAACAATAGCTCCCCTCAGGGGAAACCAAAGGCTAATCTGCCTCCCTCCTTTCTGAAAAGAAGAAGATGGGTGAGAACAGCTGACCACCGCGAGTTGTCTCCGCGGGTGAGTTGTCATGAAGCTCGGCGCTTGTCTCTCCTTGCTGTTCCGTCGAGTGAATTCGTGCAGTATTCGTCAAGAATCAGTTCGTTCTGTCGTTATATCGTTCCTGCGGTCGTGGCAAGGTGGACAGGCATCCAATTGCGGACGAGTAAGAGTCGCGTGAGGGTGACGGGTGTGTAACAGTACAAAATGGTATCGGTGAATGGATGATTGGCCGCCGGGAAGGTGCGTGAGTGAGCGATGAGAATTTGGAAAGAAACCGAGAATAGGGCGCAAAGGGAGATTGTGCGATATGTGAATTAAAATCCGCTTGGGATAGTGGCAGGTCGGAAGAACGGAGCGGAAAAGGTGTCGACAGCTCTATCGATCTACAAGATCGGCACGACAGGTGATGATAATCGTGCGCTCCCTCGGATCGACAGGATAAGAGTTGACAACTGGCCAGCAACATCGAGTCGTTGACAGCGCCGCGGAGAGGAGAGGGGGGGGGGGGGGGGGGGGAAGGGGGGGGGTTTTGGATGGGGTATCGGGCATCGCCCATTGCGCCCCGCGCTGCCCGCTGGACCATGCCCGGA
>JBBPME010000106.1:27903-56039 GCA_038090155.1 Rossbeevera pachydermis
GGGCGGCATGGAACGGGGGGGAGGACAGGCGGGGAAGGGGGGGCGGTGAGGAGGGCGGGGGGGGGGGGGGGGGGGGGGGGGGAGGAAGGAAGGGGGGGTGTTTTGGATGTGGTATCGCGCATCGCGCATTGCGACCAGCGCTGCCAGCTGGACCATGCTCGAGTATGATTTGTCGCTTCTCCCTTGTTTCGCCCAAAGCAGAAATACAAAATACAGAGATGTGCAATGAGGCAAGAATGTTTAGAAAAAAAAAGATGAAACGAGGATTGAAAAAGGGGTGGAGTCCATTAAGGCAACGAGTTTGTTTGATTTGGATGCCATTCAGTACTCCGAAGTAGCTGGACTACGAGAGTCCTCCCGCGGAGGCTCCTGTCCTTGCACGTGGGTCAGAGAGTGACTCGGCATCCCAGGCTCAGGGGGAGGCGACAGCGGCCTACTATCGACACCGTGCATGTTATTGCTGGGTGATGGGGAACCGGTGACCCCGAGCGAGATCTTTTCGTTGACGGCACGCAACCGTTGGACTTCCTGTTCCAGCACGAGGAGACGGGCCTGCATCTCTTGTGTGGACTTTTCGAGGAAGATGATGTGGTTGGTCGCTAAAGCGGAGAGACGATGAGACTAGTATGGGAGTGGAGATCACGATGGGGGCCCTACCTCGCTCGAGCAGCGAAACCTTGCTGCTCTTCTGGTTTGAGACGGGGAGGACGTCTTTCAATTTCGCATAACCGTCGCGTAATTCGTCTCTTCGCCTCTGCTCAGCCTCGATCCTTTGCCGGCGGGTCGCTTCCTTGCGAGTGTGGGCGAGGTTTTCAACAAAAGTAGCACCCATATCTTCGTCGTCAGAGTCGTTCAGAGAACGGGCACGACCACGTCTGCCAGACGAGCTTGTAGTTGGGGAAGGGGTCGGGTTATAACGTATGGAGGTGCGATGTACCAAGCTGGCTCCTCTGGACGATGAAGGGGAGCCAGTCCCGCTGCTGTTTCTCGAATGATGGTAGATGCCGTCCGCTGATGTATCTGAACCTGAAATGGGAGGGGACAAGGGATCATACATGTGAGGTGAGGGCGGAGGGGGAGAGCCTGCAGGCAGGCCCATTGACACATGTTGTGGCGGTGAGGAGTACACGGGTGGGGGCGGATATTGATGCGTGGACATGAGGCTAAGATTATGGAACTGCAGGCTTTGATGAAGGTCTGGCGCGGAGAGATGACCTACATACAAAGTACACGAGACACATAATCAGATCAACATGAGGCAGAGGCGAGGAAAAAACGCGAGGAAGTAGACCCACGCGGATGAGTGGCAGGATGCTGAAGCGGATAAGAGTGCTGGTGGTGCATCTGGTGGTTGTAGGCAAGAGAGTAAGAGGAATCGTGCTCGGCAGGATAATAACCATAAGGCGCCGTCTGACCGAGATTTGAGGTGTGATCATCGGGGATATGTTGGTTGTGCTGGTGGTGTTGTTGATCCATCGAGTCTGCGGGTCGTGGGTGGGTCGTGGAGTCAAAAATGAAAAAGGGCAAGTGTGAGATCGTGTACTGAAAAGTAATAAAAGGTAAGAAAAACGGGTCGAAGAAAAGAAGAAAGAAGCTAGGAAAGTCGGTGGAGGACAATAAGGTGGTGATCCTCGACCAGAACCAAACTAACTAGAGACCCATTGTACCTCTTCTCACGGAGCCAAGTTCAAAACGCAAACAAAATCAGCCTCGAGGCCACCCCGATCGCGACGTCCAGGATGGGTATCTATCGATAAACGACGACCAGCTGACTCTGCTGAGTGTCAGAACCCTGCGTTGTGACTAGACTCGATCCTCATTATTATTCTAAATGGGCGCTGAAATGGAGTCACGAGGGACGTATTAAATACCAATGGAAAAGAGTTGGACCTGTCGGACCGGGGCATTTCGGTCGCCAAAGCATTCGTTGTGATGCGAATGATAGGCTCTGAAACGCGTGACTGTCCGACAGAAATTCCGGTACTTGCTGCACAACCACCTCGTCCACCGCCTCGTCGACGATGTTATTATGCATCGAGCGGGAGAAGAGAGTCCCATTGGCGTCGTGTTAGCAACTCTAACAATTAATGAAGTCACGTGAGTGGTACTATGAGGATTTTGTAGAGCCATCGAAGCCATCCAACGGTTCTTTGGCTCCTCGTCGTTGTCCTCGACGAGCGACAAGGACATCAGGTCTCTCCAACGTCACTCACGCTCATGCAATCACAACCAAGCACTCCTGACAGCAGTCACTGGGCTCCTCCAAGAGCTCCTCTTTCCCCCCATCGACTCGCAAAGCTGGCAAACGCTCTGGGCATATCTACACCCTTGCCCGCGATGACCTCTTCTTCATTCTCGCACACTCACTTACCCTCATCAAACACTGATCACCACTGGACACCATCTACATCCCCGTCTCAATCCAAGTACCTCTTACACGTCATACCGCCAACGCATCTCCCTCATGAACTGGTCTCTACCGAGCTCGCACCTCCTCCGTCCACCGCGTCTGGATATCACACCCACTTTCGCCGCGGAACACTAGTGGCCCTTCAGTCTACCCTGCAGTCCCAGTTAGTCCTCATCGCAAGGGAATACGCTTTACCAAGTACCATAGGAGTCGTTCTTTACCTTGTGACCACCTCTCCGCAGAGCGGCCGGAACAGTCCTATCCCCTTCTCTTCTCCGACCCTCGGCGGAGGAGAAGCGGGTCCGAGGTTGTCAGAGGAAGTATGGAAACACATCTGGACAAGAGTGCTTCGCGCAGAACGAGAGTCAGTCGCCCCCTTATCTCAAAGCCTGGCCCCCAGTCCTTCAGGCCCGGGTCTTAATGCGGAGAACAGCGGTTTGTCACAGTCCTTGCGGCCGTTGGTTACTCCGACGCGAACCGAGCAGCCACGTCCCCTTGCATACCCACTCACTCCTTCCTCCACTTCGACCGCGTCTTCCGTCTCAGATGTTCGTTCTGCTGACAAGTCCGCGGATGCCTCGTCGCCCGTCACCCCAGGCACATCCCCCTCCTCAGATCACGCACATTCTGGTATCGAGCTGCCGGGTTTGAACTCGTCCTCAATCATACCAATCCTTGCCAAGGTAGAATTTGACATCGACAAACGTAAAGCTACTTGGTATGAACCATGGGTGCGAAGCCGACGTGTGAAAAGGCCGGACAGCCGTTCCACTCATCGTTCTCATTCTCAACCACGTACTCTCGACTCAAGCAGCTCAACAGACGAGAAGCGGGCCCCGTATGACCTAAAGCTGGTGAAGAGAATGCAGAAACCGGCGTTTTTGCGGTCACAGAATGACTCTGATGGAGAGGAACAACTCGATAACGAAACATACGCACCTCTTTCGGAATCTCCGGATACCGATGCCGATGATGCCGATGACTGCATAACTTCTACGGAACGTGACCCACTTGGGGATGTATTTGGTACCGACGCACAGACCTGGACGGAAATTCACGCTGATTCGGACAGGATTAGACGGAGGAATGATAACCCTAACGTGGTAGAGCTCGCATTGGACCCAGTGTCGCTTGCCACTGTCCCTGAGCAGAGTCAAGAGGAGGATGGCGAAGCCGAAGCCGATGATGTTGATGAAGTTCGGGATATCATACAACGAATATCACGTCCCCCTCTCAGTGTAGCGATTCCAGAGCCCATAGAATCCAAGCGGAAGTCGACACCTTCCACTGCTGGGAAGCGACCCATGCCCCCACCCTTGGTTCTGGTTCCGAAATCACCCACGGCCGATTTGATAGAGGGAACGCCGGACGCCGTAGATTTCCGCAACAAGGAAGGGTCATCTCTTGAGTTAGAGCAAGAGTACCAGCGGTCACGAAGCCCTGGTGAAGAGAAACGAGTGTGTACCGTGTTCGAAGATCTGGATCTTGGGTTGGACCTGGGAGACGATAATGAAGAGGTTGGGCTGTCGCTCCTCCCCTCGCTTCCGCGACTGACGTCTAATACAGTACGACGAGAACGACCCGAACGATCAACGGCGGAGCCAATATCTCATGAAAGCAAAGCTAGATGAGATTGAGAGGGCAAGTGTAATTAAACTGCTAGCCGACATATAACCTAACAAGCGATTTCAGACCCTTGCTCAATTTTCGCCTCAGCGATTTCAGACAGCAAAATCGGATGTGGACGCGAAGATGACACATCGACATAACCTTTCGACTGCATCGCACTCACGCGCAGCAGCCTCGTCCGAGTACGTATTATTACTACCCACTTCCTGTCGTGCCTGATGGCCCTCCACAAGTACATCTTCAAGCCCCTTACCTAACGTATGGCCATCAGTTCCTTATGCTTCGGTGACCAAGACAGTAAATGGTTCTCCTCCGCGGCCTACGAATCTTACGCCCTCACCGCCCAGACTGGCTTTGAATGGCGTCTCCACTGGTGCTCCCAAGGCATTCATGGCTGCATCTGCATCCATTTCTCCATCCACTCTACCGACGGAAAGTCAACTACGACGTCGAGAGCTCGACCAGTCCATGTACTCCACAACGATATCCCCTTCTCATCAGATGAACTTTGCCTCCGACTCTCCCATCCCACTTCCTGCAGATCCATTCAGTCGCCACCCGTCCATCTATGAAGTTGACGCAGCTCCTGTGCAAAGCTACTGGGATCCCACTGCGCATACATTGTCTCCTGAACCTCTTAGTTCAAGACCCTCAATGTCATCGATCGACGACGGCTCAGGAGCACTCCCATCGGCAACCCCCTCGAGTCGCTTTTCCGCTGACTCATCAGCGACAGTAGACCTAACCGATAAAACGACCAAGCCGACTGCACCGCTGGTCAGCGTGAAGGGCTTCAAGAAGTTGTGGCGCAGGAGTAAATCATCGTCTAGTGCTCTTTCTCCACAGACACCTATAGGAACCTCATTCCAACTTTCCAATTCACCCCTCCCGTCCACCCCAACCGACCCATACACATCATCAGCCTTTCCGAGAGGCTTGAATGGAAAACTGCACGTGGACCAGTCACCGTCTGATCAAGACTGGCCACATTTACCATACCTATCGAGACCTTCACTCTCAGGCTCCCGACCAAATTCACCGGCTGTTCACCTAAACACTCCGCCTCAAGATAGACCAGGCATTCGTAAATCCATACTGAAATCTTGGAAGTCTGTCGCAGGTACGGGGTCACAGCAGACAAATGGGTCTGAGCCGCGAAAGAGTACAGATCGAATTATTTCGAATGACACGATCAAGCCAAGACGACCCAGTATTCTAGATGGTGGTATACCTCCTAATCCTCAACTCCCAGAGTATTACCTGCCATCCAATCATGTTCGAACTGGGAGTAACTTCCTCGAGCGTCGGAAATCCGGCGCACGGTCAAAGATGGGCTTAGGTCATCACTACTCGTCGGGGTCACAAGACTTGTTATCGCCAATGCCACCTGTACGGTCTTCTGTTGTCATGCAGTTCGCAGCGTCTGCGTCTTCGTCTCAATCACAACTGTCCGCCCCTTCTCGAGAATCAGAAGACCTTGAGACAGCCTCCCAGTTCGAGCTTGTTTCACCTCCAAAAGTTCATCCGAATCTGACATACCCTTATATGGCGCTCGACCATGAGTAGTTTTCATGTTTGGTTTGCCTTCATTTAAATTAATATACTTAGGATATATTTGGTTTGGTGAAAGTGACCGATATTTTTTTTGCGAGACCCATTCCTACTGATATTTTTCAATCGAATGGACGGACCTTCACACCTACGCTTCAGGCTTCAGCGACTTAATTTCTAAGCCTATCCCTTTTCTGTTTCAGCTAGTTTGTCCGACTCGTTCGCCATCTAGTACTTATTTTTTGTATATTTTCATTTTGACGATCCACAACATCATCCGTGGTGCTTCGTGATGCGCATGCTTTACGATGCCTGCCGTATTGTATCACTGAAGACAACAACCTGCAGCTCGACAGCCCGAGACTCCCGACACGGCCCCATCCATGAAACACCGTGCTGGGCCGCAGCTTCGGCAGCCATGATGGACAGCCGTCGACCCGGAATTACCTACCTGCTTGTACACTCGCTACTAGTGGTCCGAGAAGCTACGCGGGCTCGGTAGAAGCGTCGGACCAAGGCGCTCATCTAGTTTTTCGTACCCCGAGGAAAGGCAGCCCTGTCGAAAAGCTTCCGCTGCATTGACAAGCCAGCTTGATCCGGGGAGCTGCTACGACTGGACCGTGTGCGCGGATGTTGTAGAGTCAGTGATGCCATGTACATCATGACCGCTGCCACCGCCACAACTCCGCCGCGGCTTTCAAGCCCATCCGAGTCATACACAATCCGAACTTGATCGGTCCAGGCTGGAGGATTGAGCCTGGTGCCATCTGAAGAACATTCGTTAGCGTTCCTTCGCTCGTTCGTCGTCTGCGCTGGACCACATCCACGTGGCAAAGAAGAGTCCGTGGATGTCGTTCCACTCGTACAGCGATACATGGCATCCCGAATCCGAACTCGGTCGTGGGGGGTTCTCCAGCATTCTCGGAGTCACATGGCCATGCACGGTGTCGCAGACGTAACAACGTCAGTACTTCGGCTAGTAAGACTCCGTGAATGGCCTTTGTCCATCATTTTAGGGGACCTGCTCTGACGGAGGACGTCGTCTATGTCACTGTGGAACGGCCGGAAGTCGGACCCCACGAGTATTGACATGGCTTGGGGGTTCATCATGCTCTGCGGAGGCAATAATATGACCAGACCTGGGATTAATTGGATGGGTGACGATCGCATGGGCGCAACGCGCGGTTACCAGGGGATCTCGCTCTCTCCCCTCCCTTGGCACACGGAACCCGTATGTATGGTTTAACCCCCGACACGGTGATTCGGTGAATGCATCTTAGGCCGTAACTTACGGGGATGTCCTGTCCTGTATAGGTGAAATGTCACCGCTAATTCACAAGTGGGTCGATCGGTGTTCTTTGCACGGTACGTTTTCCTGTGCGTCCAACATTTCGCCACGTATTAACTACTACCATTTCGCAAGTACAGGTACCCCCGGTAGACCTCGGAGAGTTCGGAGCAACGCAAAGAGAATCAGGACGCAGCTCGTCTTCGAAGCACCTCCACAAACGACGTCTGGTAAGCGACGTCCATTCTGCCACAACTACCGTGTATGAATTATGGCGTGGTCTGCCGTTCCCGCAGTAATATCACCACCACCGGCTCGATTAGCTATCAGTGGACACTCTCAGTTCATAAGAGTCCTTGCGAGTATGGATTCGCTCCCGACCACACCTAATTTAGGCCTCTAGAAGGTCGAGCTATCACCCGCCTCCTCTAAAGAGGGATTCGCGTCCCATGATGACTTGAAATCGACCGAAATTGGGTATTGGTCATTGGGGAGCTTATCTGGCGATCTTGTCGCATACCTGCAGGTCAATTCGATGGACTTTCCGAGCTATTACTACCAGCCATGCGGCAGTATTTTGCTCCAAGATTCTTGTCGCGATGCGAATCAGGCCTAGGCTTTGTGGTGCGATCACCCCTCGTCCTTGCTAAGCTATTGGCTGACCCCTCATTGGAACAGTAATAGATCAACATTGAGCGCTGGATCCGAGTCGGTGGTATCATGATTATTTACTAACATCATACATATGCCGAATGAAAGTATCGCGAAGCCTGGACGCTGGCGTCCCGTCGGTCATCCGCTTTCCGCTGATTAGATCGTTTACTCGGCGAACCAGGTTTCCTATCGCAGACACGTCCGAGCCCACACTTGAATCTTGATCATGTTTGCAGTAGCCGAGCTACTGTACATTGCCTTCCGCAGTGGGGTGGCTCAAAGGCAGTCCCGTTCTCACTCCTTACTACGGCCTTTTAATGGACTGGCAGCGGGACGGCGGACGATCTCATGGTTCACAGGGACCTAGGCGAGGAATAACCTCCCTGTATGTGATGATAAACGAACATAAAGGAGGTGGACAAATAGATCACACAGGCGGGATCGAGCCTTCTTCCACTAGTAGTACCTGTGCTGTGCTGTGGTTAGTAGATACACGGGATTTTTTTAGCATGTCTTCCCCGAGGAGACTCGTAGGTCAATGGGCTCACAGAGGATGACGATGAAGTTTTTTGTTTCTATTATTATATGATTTCGCATTGGCACCTCGTTTGCAACCTACGTTCTGGTTCTTTTTCCCAACCTAGTTATGTTTTAGCGCGACTGAGAAATTGCCAATTCGGATGATCGAGTTAGACCACTGTAGCTACGGTACGAGCCCCGAGTGCGCAGGAACAATGTCGATCGGTCCGACCGCGTGCATCGTGGTGGTTAATCTCTTGCGTTGTGTTGGAACCTCAGGCCGGCCATGAGTTCGAAGGTTGCTGTGTTCGTTGACCCAAGGGTCAATGTGATCCGGGCCCAGCGACTCCTATTAGTACAGCAGGGGCCGAAAATCGAGACGAAACAGACGTCAGGTCGTTAGTGAATTCACGGGCACGAGAGAGAAAGAGAGAAAGACTCGGCTGGCGCGTGTGAGCGACGAGGCGACAGGGCTTGCCTATTATTGACGTCCCTCCGACCTCGGTCCAGCCTTGTATAGGCAATACGCTTCAAGCACGCTGCCTCCTCGCATATCATTCACCCGGATGCTGTGCACGTGTGGGCTGACATTGTGAACCCGAGACGAAAGAGAGCTACTGAGGCCCCACAACGCTGGGGATGGCTCCCACGAGCTATCAGCGTCGACCCACTTAGGGGTCCGACAATTCACCTTCCTTTTCGGCCCTTGTAATCATCACTCAAACAAGTCTGGAATCCCAAAGGTCATTGATCTATAACCGCCTGCCGTCCGCCTGCCTGGTCCGGCATGCGTGATACCAGGACCTGCGTGCGTCCTAGGGTTTGTCCAAGGGAGACCCTGAGGGTACCCCAAACGCCGACCGAATCGCTACTCTTTACTCTTACGCCCCTAGCTTTGGCGCGTAATGCTTTCGCTCTCACTCAACCACCTCCCGCGACCAAGGCCTGTCGGGATGTTTGGTGGGCATAGCCAGATTGTCTGGTCCGTCGTCTTCCTCCCATGTGGGAATAAGGTCGCCAGCGCCTCCAACGACGGTTCCATTCGCCTCTGGAACCTCGACCATGAAGCAGAAGTTATTCTGGGATGCAGCAACGGACCGGTCTTTTGTCTCGCTATATTCCCAGATGGGAAGCGCCTCGCCAGCGGTGGCCTCGACAGATCCGTCAACGTCTGGGACGTCGACGTCCTCACGCTTGTCGACATACCATGGAAGGTGCACACAAGCAGTGTCAGATATCTTGACATCTCAAGCGACTGCCGCTACTTGGCTAGTGGATCATTCGATCACAACGTCAACATTTGGCATACCGGAAGCGGACAAGTCGTGCGGGACGAGGCCCACCTAACGGGTGACATGAAGATCAACTGCGTCAAGTTCTCCAACAAGGGCTACAGGTTACTTACGGGTTCAGGGGATGGTTGTCTCCGCATCTGGGACTGGGAGTCAGGCCAGCTACTCGTCGGACCAATCAAGGCAGACTCGGAAGAAATGCCAATCTGGGCAGTTGCATGGTCACGAGACGACTCCAAAGTCTTCTCCGCCTCAGGCGATGGCCTGCTTCGTCGGTGGCATGCCTCCACAGGCCAAAACGTCGGCGGGCCTGTGCACGCCCACAACAGCATCATCTACTCCCTTTCCGTTTCCCACAGTGGCAGTTGCGTGGCCACTGCTTCCAGTGACTCCACTGTCAAGATTTGGAACGCCACGACGTTCGAGCAGATTGCCATCCTCGTGCACTCTGATGAAGTCAATTGCATCGCTTTCTCGTTCGACGACCGACTCTTGGCGACCGCATGCAGCGACTCCCAGGTTTACATCTGGGAATCACCTCAAACCAGCCTGGATTCAGGTCTGGTGATAGATAGGGAGTACGAAGGTGCATCGCTCCTTGAGGTGAGCTCGAGCAAATCTGACGCGGGAAGGCACCTATACTGAACTCTGTTCAGCGTCCGATGGTACTACCCTTGGAAGGTGGCGCGGCGGTGGATAGGAGAGACACTCAAAGGAGTGCAGAGAGGCTGAAGGAGATATTGGTGAGTCGATCCCGTACCCTTTGATCACTTTTTAGCGAGGTCCTGAGCCTAGCAACAGACACAACCCCAACCCTTCGAGAGAGAGAGCACACACCTCGATGAGGAGAGATCGGTGGTGGATGTGGTACCTACCGTTAAGAAGGGCCTCCTGAGTCGCCTCAAGCTATCGCAGATGATCAAGAGAGTTATCGCAAAATCACGCAAGGTATCCGATTTCATGCACGGGATACTTGCCTTTGTGACGTTCTCTACTTAGTTCATTTTAAATCTGTGGGGATAGTATATGGCCATTCATGCAATTATGAGGGTATTTGGACGCTCGAAGGACGTAGGAGCCATAGGGGTTTTTCGAACGATCGGCCCACACATCATTCTTTGTCGAGTATCTTGCATGTCATATCCGGGAACGTGCGTCGGTGCCGTCTCCGTTTTCGTGCTTCGGTAACTGGAGGTACTCCAACGGGATTCGCGAGTGCAACGTGGACACACGCCTCAAACCCATGGAGGTATGCCATACCACCGTAGATGTCCAGACAGGCTTTGGTACTGCTTGGACTACTGCATCCGCAGAGCATGTCGCAGGAGGCGCATTAGTTACAACTGTGATGTTATGTCAGTAAGGATTACATTAATATCAGCTCGTGTCACAAGTCTATTAGTCCATGGTACGTCTGACCGCGTTAGCACCCAGGGTCGATAACCGAGTCCGCGAGGTCAGGCACGATTTGCTGCATTCTGCTCTCAATGATTGAATTCAACACCGTCTGCAGGAACATCAATCGTGGCGCTAGGATCGACAGGGAAAGGAGACGGTAACCGGCGTACCACACGTTCTTGTCCCAACACTGGTCCAAAATCTGCCAGACGAGTCTCGGGAGACGAGTCAAAAATGTCCTCGAGCGACCTATCATATAGCATAACGAACGCGGCGAACGCATTCATACCTTGCACCCTGGAAAGCTCAACCTCTGCCTGTGATAGAACCATATCAGTGGCACGTGTACGGGGGAGGACATCATACGATCGGGAAAAGAAAAGAAAAGAAAACAGAATGAATGACTCACCTCTTGTTCTTCTTCTTCCAACCATGCTCTTTCATCCCAAAGCATCCCATGGCCATGTTCCCTTGAAATTGCGCATGCTTCCTCTCCGAAGCACCTCACAAATTTCGCAGCTTCTTCGACATCGTTTGCAAATGCCCAGGTAAGCGCACATTGCGGGTTCTTAGTACCGCAGCCCTCCGCAATCCCCAGGTTTCGCCTCAGCTTCTTGACCCCGTTACATATCGGAGGAGTATAAGCGTACGGGGCCATGCCGGCATCCCGTGCACGGTCTGTCTTGTAGCTCTGGGCGATGGGGAATGCCTCGAAGACGACGAGCAGGTTCGAGTAACGCCACGATTCACGAGAGATTAAGTCGATCGTAAAATCGAGATGTGCTGGTAGTGCGAATAATGGCATGAAGAGCACACCATGGTCCGGATCAATGATGATATCGATCCCACCGAGATCGTATCGTTCGACGAGAAAAACTTGGCACTGATGACCCTGCAACTCACGAACGAGTGCACGTCTTTGAATCAGGGACATAGAAGCGAGGTAGCGATGGACCGCTGCGGCAGGAATCCAGTGCCCGGGAAGGCGAACCGTGTGTGGGTCAAATACGTCATCGGGAGTCGCCCGTGGAAGTATTTGATCAGGAACGTCTTGCGTCCGATGTGGTGTCGGTGCGTCATTTCGGTTCTCGGAACGTTCCAAGGTACAACTCGATGTGACTTGGCCGCGAAGTCCGACGAATGCAGAGAACAAACCCAAAGACGATGCTGGGACAAGGTCGTCCAGTTTCCGTCGCTTGGCCACCTTCGGGTTCGTCACTTCGCATTGGGTTGATAGAGCAAGGTCATCCTCGGTACGCTGAAGCTGACGCGCGCTCGGACTTAACGGAAGTACATCTTGCGCCTTCGAATTCGTGACATGGTCGGAGCTTCCCACTAGTCGGCCCTGTGACGCAAATGAGAGTGGTTCGAAAGGCAGTGTCTGCGATTCAGGGAATTCAAGATATCCACTCCAATCGTACTGGCCATCGAAGAGGTCAGGTTGAGGGTCAGCTAGCTGGGTGTCGCCCATGTCCTGGGGTGGCACATATTCGCGTTGGTTGTCGATATTCCGCTTGTTTGCTTCGGGTAAATCCACAGTACATAGCGGGTCGTCCTTCGACGGGTACCACCGGAGAGACGGAACTCCAAATTTGGTTGTTGAAAACTGTCCAAAGTGATCATCCATGATTTCTATTCCAGAGTCATCGAGCGGATGACCATGGTCAGTCAGACCTTGAGAATGGTAACCTGTATGATCAAATGTGGTTCTTGAGGCTCGGCGTCCGTCGTTCTGACCGTTTCCATCTCGAGTTAAAGTGGTTTCCTTTTCAATAGACCGTGGTGCGTCCCGCTCGACGTCTATATCATCTTGTGCTTCAACTTGTGCATCGAGCATGTGCTTGGGATGGGATGCTCTTGCTCTCTCTCGTTGCGTGAGCAGGTACTCGAGGTGCTCGCTTTCTTCCACTCGCTTGGGCGTGGGGCTTGTCCCAAATTCCTCGCAAATACGTGGGGCCATCGCATCCTCGGCGGCTATCGAGGAGACAGCGATGTTAAGAAGGGCGCCAGTCGTTTTCCCATACTTGTCGTCGCAAAATTGTGATAATTCACCCTCCGGTTGGATTGGTTCCACGATTCTAGCCACTTCCTCGTCGGTTGGGATTGATTTGCCGAAGTTGAACGGTCTAAAAAGTATGCAACACATCAAAGACAATACGAAAGGATGTTGGTGGAGAAGAGGAAGGAAGCGGACCTCCATGAAAGGTCGAGTGCTAGGGGTTTGATGCCTTTGACTGGGCGCAAGAACGCCATGGGGCCACAGCCATTACTTCCACGCTCCGCACCATCGAGACAACTAGGTTCGCCTTTCGGAGAAATAAACCCTTGCATTCCCTCGGGAAATAGGATGGGATCCTTGGGGTGTGTTGTTGGAGGTGGTAGGTCTGGCACTGCGTTCCAAGTCAGCATCAGGGGCCATTAATAGTCATTGCAGGAAGTCCGCATAAGCCCCGAAACAGAAGGTTCATAAAATGCAGTGCCGCCGTTCAAATGAAAACGTTTATTCTCAGCTTACCATCCATCAGCATGATTTCCTTGTCGTCTAGTTTTTCTTCTCTGATATAGGAAAGAGGATCCTTCGGGGTAGAGGCGTAAATGCTCGCAACCGCATCATCAAACCGCTGTTCCTCAATGTACTCGGTACCGTCAGTAGACCGAGCCGATTTTTTTTTCTTGGCTTGTTCTACGAGTACGGACGGAGTCTGCATAATTAGTGGATCTGGTGTATACTGGCCAGGCAAGAGGGGGCGAGGAGAGTGCATGCCAAGCTCTTCGCCTTCCAGCTGAGATGTGATTGGTTTGGCAGCCTGGGTGATTGGAACAGCAGCGGAGATGAAAGACGTGATAAAGAAGCCTGGGCTTGAGAATGGGGTTAGGGAGACCATATCAAAAATTTGTTGACGCGAACAAAGAACCCCAGAAGGGAGCCAACCTGTTTGTCAACAGGCCAGCTGTGCCGGGGTGGTTTATGCTTGCATCAACCGATGTATTTTTGTGTCCAAATTTCCGTACGCGAGGAATCTCGACTTCGTCTGAGGTGTGGAATCAGCTTTCGGCGCCCGTACAGAGAGGAAGCTAATAAAAGCAACGCACCCATTTTAGCAGCCATGAGTGACGTTGCTGGTGTTCCAGGTGAGGATATATCCCACAATCCTTCGACCTCGCTCCCGTCCGAGGAATGTGGAGAGTGTGGCGAGGGCGAGGAAAATACCAATGTCGCTGGAGCACGCGATCAATGTCAGTCTTCGGGTTAGATTCACCGAGGCGATTTGAACTCACTCCACCCGTCTACGACTTGCATATGACGGTGAGCATTGATGTCACCATCTTCACTCGACATTAATTCAGGCGATGCCTGCTGGAGCATAGGGGCCAAGTCAGGAATGCGCATTGGATTATTGGCACCCTTTTCCGCAACCTTCCTGACGCCCCTGTACGTAGAGCTTCCCCGTGCGATTCGGCTAAATAATGGCGGAGAATCCAGTCTAGGAGGGCACCGCGGAGGTGAATCATGACTCAAAATTTCAGAAACATGTGGACAATCGTCAGACTTTTCTCTCTTGGGACCCAAAACCGACCGAAGGAATGGTCGTATTGCTGCGGTGGTATCAGAATCGACCTTAAACCGGAGGTCCCTGCATATATGCGGTCCAACCATCATTAATATAAATGAAACGTCAACGAAGATAGGTAGAACTCACAAGACATCGTCTATGGGAGGCGTGGGTAAGTCTTCTATATCTTGCACTGAAACAGGGCGGAAGTCGAGAAATGGTGTTAACGCGGACCGTGTGCGAGGGACAGATGCTCGAGAACTTGTGCTCCCCAGCCTTGGAGTATCGCGCATTGCAGACTTTGAGAGGACGGGGGGCGACGTAGGTCTGCACATTAGCGATAATCTCACGTCTGAGGCGAATGCATACACGAGATCTCGGTCAATATATGCGTACATGCGCGAAAGAAACGCACAGTGGTCGTCGTCGTCCTCATGCCAGCATCCTTCGGTCCGAAGATCCGCCGTGTGGGAAGGAGGAAGGAAGAAAGTCTTGAGGTAGGTAATGTACTCCGATGGTATGGCCCATTTTTCTTCGGGAGGAGTGAGGTCAAGGGAGTGCAAGGAACCCCTGAGGACCTCGAATGGATCTGTAGGAAGGAGAAATGATGTTGCATCCGCCATGGGGATATATTCGAGCGCCTGAAGGAGAAGCTAGATGATGTTGGTCTATCCGTGGTCGGCAAGGCGAAAGACTAGTCCAAGACTTACTTCCTCGACGAGCGTCTGGGTAAATGCAACATGGTCCGACGTAATATGAGCGCGTGCGTAAGGTAAAAGAACATCTTGTATGTGCCTTCGCAGACGGAGTTCCCTGGCTGTGTCGATGTCGAACGAATACGGGTCCATCATCGAAAGAGACGATTCCTAAAGCAAGTGCTTATCAAAGGGTCTCATTTGTGACCGGATTCTGACTGTCGCTGTAGCCGTTGTATCTCACAGCCGTTCAGCTCGAATACGCGATCGCTTTCCAACCGTACAGTACTCGGATGAGATCCATTGACACGCCGCAAACCGGCAACATCGATTGACCACTCTTGTAATATAACTGATGTCAAGCATCGCGTGGAAATGTCACCTCATTAAATCACACTGCCTCCATGATTTTTGTATTGTATTACCGTGGAATTGATGAATGGCGAAAGAACGGACCGTCCATGGTAACATTCGTGTGACTCTAAGAGGATTCGAAGTGACTCGTGAGGAACGATGGAGACAGTATCTTTCACATGATACGAAATGGTACATCCTGCTAAAAACAGGTAGTCAGCGTCAGAAGCGAGTAAAGAAAATAAACAAAGGGTCAGGAAAATGGGTATGTTGTAACCATGTAGGAGTCTAGAAGACTAATCGAATGCATTTTGCTCATCACGGAAACTATCGGACTCAAAAGACACAAGAAACCAACCCACCGTTTACCATTGCCAGAAGTGGTGCGTTAAAAGAGCGTGCCAGCGCGTGTCGAAGCTCGGTTGGATGATAAGAAAAAAAAAGTTTACAAGCAGGAAACAGTAAATTGGAGGATGGAATTATTGTTTGGTTTTATTTGTTGGACCGATTGTAGCGTCCCGCGGACCAACGTGTGTCCCCCACGTGAGTTTGATAAGATGAAACAGGCATAACTCGACGCCGAGGTACGCGGTACTTGTACTGTAGCTGCTCATATCAATCAGAAAGTCGTACAAGAATAATTCTCTGGTTCTGTTTGAAACTACTATAGTCAGATATCCTGCACAAAGTTCAATGCGTGTGCAATGGATATAAGACGAATTGCAAGCTGAGACATGCAATACTTGAGGTGGTATGTAACGTACATTTATGCTTCGAATATGGTGTGTGCGTGGTATGCTATGTAGAATGAAACGTGGTCGAGAATGTACAGGATGCAGTGGTAGCCGAAAACAAACAGTCGATAGCACGCCTCAGAATTCCCTGCAGCTATGCGCGTGCAGGGACGTGTAGAGCATACACGGCAACCAGGGGGGAAGTGACAGCGAGCAAGACGAGAGCGGATGCTATTCTCGTGGAAATAGGGTTGAGAGAATAACATGGAGCTGTGAAAAAAGATGGGTCAGGACTCGGCGGGTAAAGAAGAGTAAACGACAAGCCTGTGGTTGTAGGGGGAGGCAAGGGTGGGAAGTAAGTGACGTTGGTGGGATGCAGAGCTGAGCGAGCGAGGATCTCGTCATGAACGGCAAGGTCAAGATGGAGCTTGAGGTTTTCGAGGGAGAGTGGCGGGGTTTCAACTGGTTCCGAGTGGTCTGATTGTGGTAAAGGGACAATCGAAACACGACTATCGAATTCCCAGTTCCTGTGTGACAAGGATGGTATGGCATTCCAGCCAAAAGTGGAAAGGATACGGGAAAGGAGCGCGTCAAGATCTGTGCCGCTAGCAATCGGTTCATCCGCGTAAGGGAAGGAGGGATCCATGGAAGCATAGGTGGCCAGGGTCTTTTGGACATGGGCGAGGAAGTAGGCGGGCGGTTCTCTATCTCCGACAGGAAGGCGCTGGGGGAGATCCTGATCTGAACAAAGGACGTTGTCTGCATTGTTTGTTTTCAAAAACGAGCGGGCTGGAGGGAAAGCCAAGGAGGTGCAGCGACATCCTCTGCCAGCGTGTATGACGGGCCAGTCGACGACGTGTGGACCGAAGACGTGTGCGTAGTAGGATTTGCAGTCATCGCAAAGGGCGGAGAGGGCGGAGGAGAGAGAAGCGTGAAGGGAATCGAGGAGTGCGCGAGCGATATGGACGCGAAGGTGGGTGCGGATCAGGAGGTGAAGCTCTGAGGGGAGTTGTACGGGGAAAGGAAAGGGGGCGTTGTGTGCGATGGAGGGGTGTATGACGGTGAGGACGGCGTGGGTGAGGGTAACTCGGGAGGTGCGGAGGGAGGCCATGGAGGTGGGGGGAGGTGAAGAGAGGAGGAGGAAAGGTTAGTGTTATATTTATGTAGTGCGAAGAGTGCGGATGTAACCCTAACCTCAGTCTAGGTTCATCATGTTCCGCCTTCTCCCATCGGCATCGGTCAGTCGTCGCAGTCTCTCCTCCTCCGTACGCCCGTCCTTGCACCTCGGCCAGCCCGACCCTGCTGCTGAGTCCGCCGAGTTCGATGCCCGTGTCGCACGGCTTGCTGCCTACTTCTCCCGCTCACGCTTCGCCAACATCTCCCGTCCCTATACTCCCCGTGATGTCGCGCTCAAGCAGGGCTCCGCACCCGTCCTTCCCCTGCCTGCCTCCCTCCTCGCCGATAAACTCTTCACCATATTCGAACGCGCAACCGCTGATGGTCTCCCCGTCCACACCATGGGTGCCATCGACCCTGTTCAGATGACACAGATGGCGGGCCACCAGGAGGTCGTCTACATATCCGGATGGGCTGCTTCTTCTCTTCTCACCACCGGCAGCAACGAAGTCGGTCCAGACTTTGGGTACGTACGCCTGCTCTTCCCCTGCCCATTTCGTTCACACGACCTAGCGACTACCCGTACACCACAGTTCCGAACCAGGTCCAGCGTATATTCCGCGCCCAGCAGCTTCATGACAGAAAGCATTATGATGCTCGCATGTCCACTTCCCCAGAAGAACGGGCAAATATGCCCTATACTGATTACCTCCGTCCTATCATCGCAGATGCTGATACGGGGTGCCTTTCTTTTCCTTTATCTATCTTTCCAGTAAATACTCACTGTTCACTAGTCATGGGGGCCCCTCTGCGGTCATGAAATTGGCCAAATTGTTTGCAGAGTCTGGTGCGTCTGCAATTCATCTTGAAGACCAACTCCACGGCGGGAAAAAGTGTGGTCATCTTGCCGGAAAAGTTCTCGTACCCCCCTCTACACACGTCTCCCGCCTCATAGCCACTCGCTTCGCACTAGATATGTTGGAATGTCCGATGCTGGTAATTGCAAGGACAGATGCAGAAAGTGGCAAACTTCTCAGCTCTAGCGTGGACCCCGCAGATCACCCGTACATTATCATTTTTTTTGTCCCAGGCTAACCAGTGATCAATTAATATCTCTGCCAACAGATTCATCCTTGGCACAACTACTCCCGGTCAACCTCTCGCTGAGGCACTCGCAAATGCCGTGAATACGGCTGATGCTGCGCGAATAGAGAAGGAGTGGGATGCTACCCATCCATTGATCACCTTTGACGAGGGTAAATCTATCGCCACTTGCTTCTCACTCGACTAAAATATCGCTTGTCAGCTGTTAAAATTGCCCTTCAGACCTCCTCTTCTATATCCTCGCCAGATTCGCTTTTCGAGCATTATAAATCCCGTGTTACTGGCAAGTCGAATTCGGAGTCACGGAGAGTAGCCAAGGAAATACTTGGGACGGACATCTTCTGGGATTGGGACCGTGCGTGTTTCATCTAACGCTTTAATCTTAAGGTAAGGTGCTTACATACAATCAAATCAGTTCCACGCACCCCGGAAGGCTACCATCGCCTCCAAGCTGGTATCGCTCCTGCCGTCGCTCGCACTCTCAAGTACGCACCTTATGCTGACCTTCTTTGGCTGGAAACTTCGACTCCAGATCTGGAACTGGCGCGTTCATTTGCCAGGGAAATCAGGGAAAGAACTGGTCAGAAGAAATGGATGGTATACAACCTTAGCCCGAGTTTCAATTGGCTGGACAGGGGTTTCACGAAAGACGATCTGAAAAACTTCATTTGGGAGCTCGGAAAGGAGGGGTGAGTTCCGTTTTCTCGGTCCAGTTTCGCATCTCCGATGTTGGGTTCTACAGATTCGTCCTGCAATTGATTTCGCTCGCGGGCGTGCACAGCAATGCAGTCACTACTGGTATGCTACGTCGCAACTCGTCGTCGTGCTCTCCTGACATGCTTCACAGCCGAGCTGGCGGAACGCTACAAGACGGAGGGAATGCTCGCTTACGTCGACCTCGTCCAGCGTAAAGAGAAGGAGATCGGTTGCGATGTACTGACTCACCAGAAGTGGTCGGGCGCCAACTACGTCGATTCCATCATTCAGACAGTTTCAGCAGGCTCATCGAGCACGTCTGCGATAGGCAAGGATTCCACAGAACATGCCTTTTGAGGATTCCCGCAAGGTTTAAATTCCGCCGATGTTAGAAGTACTTCCATGTACTTCGCCGTCGTCGTGAAATTTGTTCTTTTTAATTCTTGCGTCTCGCAGATCAATCCGTGTCAGTAACGCGGGATACAACCACGATCTGTTTACAGAGCCTGATGCCCCGTTTATGGGAGGGTGCGCAACCTGAGGTCCTAAGCGAGCGACTGTATCAAAGATCCGCAAAATCAGAAGCTGGTTCTCCAGAATTCGTCGACCGTTGCTGCGTGTCGCATTAACTTGCTTCCATCTAGGAGTGTAATACTACGAGAGCCGATTTTGTTGACTTCGCGGACAGCGTTGTGGGAAAAGCTGACTCCGAAGATAAACTTGACGTCTTCGCTGTCTCTCCCTCATTAATCATTATCGAATTGGAGGTCGGGTCGAGTTACGACCGTCGACTTCCGAGAGCGCGCCGTTACGGTGTGCTGCCCCAAAAATTAAACTTGGGAACTGATTTGACGCATGGTGAATGTTAGAACATTCGAGCTGAACTACCTTAACAGTACCTGTGAACCACATTTCAAAGTAAAATTTATAATATTTAACTGTATTGCTCCACTAGGCCACACCCATCTATATCAGCCAGTTGGCATTAGGTACGTGATCGGTGACACATGGAGAATATTTGATAGGATATGGAATTAGTTGAAGGTGAGTTGCTTTTCGACGAGTTTGGATAATTTTTATTGACGACCTCGCATAGGCATATTTGCTGGATCTCGCATCTACGTTAATTCATGAACGTTGCACACACGATTGCTTATTTGCTATTGTTGGATTCTGAGCTGTCCAGGGGATGTGGTTTAGTATGGATGTTTGTCTGGTTTTTCTGCAAGTGTTGGTTCAGATGCTGACATCGACAGGTTAGTTAGCCTTGACTGGATAGGTAAATGTTGGGCAACTACTTGCTCATTCGCAATCGTGAATTGTGATGCTGATTGATCTTCAGTGCGTCGACGGCATTCTATGGCAAATGTATCTGATTCCATTGTATGTGATGTAACCATGAGTGATCCTGATGAAATGTTACAATCTCTGGTGTTTTCTGTTGGAAATGGTGTTATGTCTGTTCTTCGTGCTTCAGATTGTGCCCTGGATTAAGTCATGGCATAAAATCATGTACAGGTTCCACAGCTGATAGATGCATGTCACTCATTTTTCACCTTGAAGTACTTATTGGCCACTGGCAGTGTCTACTTGATCTTGCTCTAAATAATCTTTGTGTTCAATTTAGTAATTCTTTTTGTTCTTCCTATGTGATGATGAATTACATTGTCGAAGTGTTGGCATTAAATGCACAATCAAGAAGTACAGTATGTATTGATGGTACAGATTTCTTCAAGTTTGCTAAATACAATGCATTGGTCTTCTGTCTGCATTTTGAGACCATCAATTGGCATCCAAGACATACATATGTATGTTGTCTCAGCAAACATACTAAGTGATATAGGTGAACTATGCTATCAACACTCCCATGGATTATATAGCATGAGCAATGTGTATGTCATGATGATAAGTAGATAAGACTATACATATATAAAATATCTTTTCCTCTTCAATTCCCTGATATGGCCATTTGTGGATTCAAGAGACTTCATGGTAACATTTTTTTCACAGAAATAGATTACCTGAAGGGCAACTATCTAGGATGCCAATGCTCTCAGGAGTGGCAAGGCAAGATGGAACAACTGGATGCAGGTTATGTTCCAGAGACTTTGTCTTCCTAACATCTATTGCATCAAAGACAAGATCAAGTTACTTGATTTTAAGTTTTAACTGGGGCAGCAAATTTGGCAAGGCATTCTAAATTCCACCCACCTCAGATTCTGAATCATGTGCTCATGAAAGGATATGGATGATTTGATGATCACAAATGTGGACAATGAGCACATGTTGAAAATGACATTATTGGATGTCTAATTCTTTTTGGAACTGATTCAGTTTGTTCTATATGCTACACTTCTAACCCATCATCTGTATACTCTACAGCAGAACTAGTACCAATGGCATGCTGCAAGAGAAACAATCACCTACATCGACTCCATCATCCAGACAGTTTCGGCAGGATCGTCGACCACACTGCAACAGATAAGGGTCCAACCGGCAGACAAGCATTGAGATTCCCGCATGGTTTGAATTGGGCCGACGTGAGATGTATTATCATGTACTTCGCGGCCGTGAACTGTTCCTTTCGAATCTTGCGTCCAATCAACGTAGTGGTGTGTATGCACAGAAGAGCAAGGATCCTTGAAGATACAACGGACGGATATGCTTGCAGGCTTCGTGTATGCAGAGAGTACTATTCAGCGCGACCCAAACAAGTGACCGAATACCTGGACAATCAGAGGGCCTGGCCACCGACTTGTAAAACCATTGGATTCTCCGAGGACGATGGCATACGAGATGAACTTCGTGTAGAGCCGGGACCTTCACTATATCCCTTCGTTATTGGAGACCGGTGCCTCCCCCTAAATTGAACTGCGCACTTTCTACAAATACTTGGGACATATGGTTCCTGAAGAAAAAAGAGAATCAACGGACGACTCATGTGCAATTGTTCCACTCTGAAGTCGAATTTATCTCGGAAACCGTCGCAGTGCTTCGAATTTCGAGTCCATGAAAGACTTGAAGAGGAGAAAATCCCTGTTGAACGATCGGGAAAATTCTTTGCTTCCGAATAAACAACCTTCAACAAAGAGCGATCATCCCTGGTCTAATCGCACTTTCATCAAAAATGCAGCGGGGTCTTCCAATGGTTCGATCCTTCTACATCGCTAGTAGATATCATTGATTATGTTCTCTTCAGCAACCAACCGTCGTCCTTCTCCGGGAGGGCACCGACACCTCACAAGGCAATCCGCAATTGCTCTCCAACATCTCGGCGTGTCTCGCAATTGCACAGACCCTCTCCAGCACTCTCGGGCCGCGTGGGATGGACAAGCTGATCGTAAACGAGCGTGGAGAGGCTCAGATCACGAACGATGGTGCAACCATCCTTAAGCTTCTCGACATCATCCACCCAGCAGCGAGGACCTTGGTCGACATCGCACGCGCTCAGGACGCGGAGGTTGGGGATGGGACCACGAGTGTCGTTCTCCTGGCCGCACAGCTTCTTAAGGAAGTTCATGGATACATCGAAGAGGGTGTGAGCCCCCACATCATCATGAAGGGCTTCCGCAAAGCGGCACAATTAGTAGGCGTCCTGCTCAGCGCGCTTTTGATTGCGTCTTATGTCTTTATAGGCTGCTGAACACGTGAAAGCGATTCAAATCACCGTTGACAGGACCAATCCCGAGTGAGCCTTGATATTTCCTTTTCAATTTCTTTCTAACCTTCTATCCAGGAGGTTCCGCTCTCTCCTCCTCAAGTGCGCGTCGACTTCGATGTCATCAAAACTCATTCATTCCGAGAAACCTTTTTTTTCGAACATGGTGGTCGATGCTGTCCAGTGTCTCGACCAGGACGACCTGGATGAGTCGCTTATCGGTGTCAAAAAGATTCCGGGCGGTGGTGTGCAGGATTCTCTGCTGATTCAAGGGGTCGCCTTCAAGAAGACCTTTACATACGCCGGTGCCGAGCAGCAACCAAAATCCTTCAAAGGTCCTCTCATCCTCAGTTTGAACGTCGAACTCGAACTCAAGGCCGAGAAAGATAATGCCGAAGTTCGCGTGGAAACGGTTTCGGACTATCAGGAGATAGTCAATGCCGAATGGGAAATTATCTACCGCAAACTTGAGGCTATCGAGAAAACTGGTGCGAAGGTCGTGTTGAGCAAACTTCCGATCGGCGATCTCGCGACGCAGTGGTTTGCAGACAGAGACATTTTCTGCGCGGGTCGCGTTCCTGCAGGCGACCTTCGCAGAGTTTGTCAAGCTGTTGGTGGATCGATTCAATCGACGTGCTCAGACATCACCCGGGAATATCTTGGTACTTGCGGTTCGTTCGAGGAACGACAGATTGGTGGTGAACGATACAACATCTTTGAAGAGTGTCCCAAGGCGAAGACTTGCACTCTAATTCTTCGTGGTGGAGCGGAGCAATTCATCGACGAGGTTGAACGTAGTCTACACGATGCCATCATGGTCGTAAAGCGAGCGATTCGGAATGGCGATGTGGTCGCGGGGGGAGGTGCTGTGGAGGTAAGGTTTCCCGTACGTCCTGTTTGCGCGACCGAGACCAAATGATCTACAGATGGACGTTTCTGCGCATATCCGAAAATATGCTCTCTCTATCCCAGGAAAGCAGCAGCTGATCATGGCCGCCTTCGCGAAAGCGTTGGAGATCATTCCTCGACAAATCTGTGATAACGCAGGGCTCGATTCGACCGATATTTTAAACAAGCTTCGCATGAGACATGCTACTGGCGACAAATGGTATGGTGTAGACGTCGACGGAGCCGAGGGCGTGAGGGATAACATGGAAGCGTTTGTGTGGGAACCCTCGCTCGTGAAGTTGAATGCTATCAGTAGTGCTACTGAAGCAGCATGCTTGATTCTCAGCATTGACGAAACGGTGCGCAATCCGCAGAGCGAAGCAGTATGTTGTCCTCTTGATACTTGGTTACCGAGCTGACGAAACGTAGCAAAATCCTGGACCAAGGGCTCCACCCGGCGCGGCTCAGCGAGCACTCAGAGGTAGGGGTAGAGGCATACCGAGACGCTGATAAGGTGTGAGTCTACAAAAATTGAATCTAGATTTCTCGTATAGCGCGTCTTCTGTTCAATACACAAGCGCTAGTGCCATCAGCGACGGGCTGATCCCTTGAGAAAAAATAGTTTTTGGCCCGGGCAGTTGTGGAAAGGCATGGGCAACTTCCGAGGTCGCGCACCCGCACCTCCCCGGAAATTTTCTGTCACTATCGATACTTAAGTTTAAAGTTTAATCTACCCGACCTTTCAGAGATCCTCTGAACCAGTCAGAGCGGTTTCAGAGGGTGTCAAAACCGGGCTTGAGCCTGGCTATTGTCACAATCTCGGAGTGTAGTAATACCTCCGGTATACCCTAACCCCTGACAAAATTGTGTAACCCTGCCGCCATGGCGGCAGTACCGACTACGCACCGCCACAGCGCCGCGCTCGCTCGGCGATCGGTGTGACCGGTGGCACTGCTTGCGTGACCGTCCGCGCGAACGCGAACGCGGTTTCCCTGCCCACAGCCGCAGCGTCGCGGGTGAACTGTACTCAAATATTCATTGTTATCTTGCCCTGACTATACATGGTGTCCACCATCGTCACCACTATAGCTACATAGCACTGAACGCCACTGGCACTATACACCGGTATCCTGTCATAATCTTTGTCATCTCCTTGACAGTCATTCTGAGCAGCTCAGAACATCTTAGCTCCTTTCTTTTACACCTTCCTCCCTTACCTTTTTTAGTGATTTTTAGCGCTTCAAATATTTATTCATCATCGATTCCAATTCGACTCGACAAATTTATACAGTGGTGACATTTGCCTTTATTTTATTTTTTCTTTATGCATCGCATATCAGTGATCACTAATTGCTCTGACCTGACTACCTCCATCCTTGACATGGGGCGTGCCTCTGCCAGCATATGTTTAACTATTGCTCGTCATCATCAAGTAATGATTTATTGTTGTTCCTCTCATTTGATACCTTTCTTCCTTCCTGAGCTCCATAGTGACATCATGCAACTTTTTGGTGTGCTTGCACTCGACCAGCCACTGTGCCGTCTGCCAAACTAGATGGAAAGTATCATACTTAGCAACTGCAGAGTTCGAGCAGGTAAAAAAAAGGAAATAACAGAAGGATAGTATTATGCTCTAAATTGGACCATCATTTGATTCAGAAAAAAGAAATAAACACTGTTTATTGCCTTTTTACAACGTCCGTTCTCTGCGCTCTTGCTATTATTTTTTCACATTGAAGCACCTGTGGCTATGTTTATTTACAAATGTTTTTTTGCAGCCGTCGCTGCAAGCAGTTAAGATTTTGGCTATTTGAACTATAGTACGGCCGCTCGGATATATCCGGCCCCAATAACTAGAATGACTCTCACTTACAGCGTCGGTGTGAAGGAGCCTGGATAGGCTTGTGCCGGGGTAGACGCAGATCATCCGCCATGATATTACGTAAATAATGGACAAATTAGAGCTCGGCTGAAACCGGAATATCTGGTTTAATTTTCCCACTTTAACCTCGTCTCTTCATAACTGTGCACGCCGCTCGAGTCGTCAACCGAGGACGAACACACCAAAAGAAAAGTCCAGACGAGTGTTATGCGGTCGACATTTTCTACCTCCTTATTCCGCCAAGTGGCTTCGCGCCGTGCTTCTCCTTCATTTATAGCGCGACGACTCGCGAGTACCCAGGGTTTCAGCAGCTCAAAACAGGTGCAAGAGGCCCTCAGCGTTGCGCAACGACTGCTAGCGAGCACGGGGAAGTCACTTGGCCCTCTTGGTGAAAGGGCTGCTGGGTTACTTGGTTGTGCGTATTACGATGTTCTTGCGTTTTCGCCAACCCTGACCAGACTGTATCGTTTCTGTCACATTCTAATAACTGGCGTTGCCTATGCGCCGACTACCTTCGCTTTGCTTATCTTTATTCCACATAGCGTACCGCCAGCCCCTGCTCTATAATGCTGAAGTCGCGCGAGAGCTGTTGAAGCAAATCTACATTACCGAGCGGTTGCAGCCTCCTACCTCTTTTGCGACTATCACGGATGCATACACTGTTCTTTGGGCTCGTGCAAAGAACCCGCAATACTGGCGCGACTTACTGAAAACCGGCGAGTGGGCTCGCGTCGCCCTGTATGGACTCGAAGCGTACACCATTTTCAAGGTAAATCTTTTCACCCGTTTTATATTAGCAATGTCGGTACTGATGGGCTGTGTAACTAGGTTGGCGAGATAATAGGTCGCAGGCATTTGATTGGGTACAACCTGCATTAGACAGATTGACATGCTTTGAGGGCGCTGTTGACGCATACACTCTCGCTACTGCATCCTAGATATCATCGTTAGAATGTGCGCAAACTCCGAGTCAGGTACACAATCCAAAGATTTTGCAGGCGTCGTTGGATCCAACTATTCGTCTTTCCTTACAGGGTCTGCCCTTTTCCATATTTTGTAGAAGTTATAGGATTGTGAACTCGCTCTGTCGAGGCTGAAATCTAATCGTGCAAAAAACGATATCCTTCGCCTTGTCCTTTGTGGATCCACTTTCCGTGCTTTGCTGCAAACATCTGGTCGCTCTTTTGTGGTCTTGATTTCAATTCTCCCTCATGCTAAAACACCCCAAGTATATGATGGCTGTATACCTTACTCTCAATTTCAGTAAGGTTGGCTTTGTTAGAAATTATGTCTGAAAACACACATTGCTTGGTATTTACATATCTTCTCAGTACAAGCTCGGAGCATCTCGGAAATAATACCAATTGACTTGGAGGCACTTGATGGATATGATCTGACATGACTGTATCAAAAATTCAAAGGCTCGGAAAAGCCCCTGAGTTAGGTTAGGTTTAGGTGAATTTCAAAATCAGTATATTCAACATTGATTTGTTTGGAAAATGTACTTCCAAGTTTGTATTAAGAGGCTATGTAAACACTAAGCAAGGTGTGTTTTCAGATATAATTTCTCACAAAGCCAACCTTACTAAAATTGAGAGTAAAGTCAGCAGGCTTTGTTGAAGGCATGTTATTAATTTGCATGTTGGTGTGGTTGGTGGACTTGTCAAGATGATAATTCATTCCTGTTGTAGAGCTTTACAATGCTCTAGGTAGTTATTATATGTTTTTCCTTATTTTCTGATCCATTCTCTTTCAGTCCAGTTACTTTTATTTCAGTCCAACATGACTGACTGATTTTCCCATAGTGATGAAGTATGTGAGCACCATACAGCAGTGCTTACACTAGTTGTTACACTTGGTCCAGGTAGGAACAGGTGTAGCCTTGAAAAGAAGGTCTTGGGGCAAGAGACACGAGTAAGGAGTCTTGGGAATGAGAGATCAAGACAGCTAAGGGTCAAGGGGACTAGAGAAGTCTTGAGGGTCAAGGGGATCAAGATGACAAGGTTCTTTGAGGGTCAAGGGATTGAAGGCAAGGTTTGCAAAGCGACAAAGACAATCTGTGAAGCTAGATAGAGCTTTAGAGGTTGAAGTGTTCTTTCAAGTGCAGGACAAGGTCACACAGAGGGTTCAAGGGACAAGGGATATATTTCCAAGATGTATCTAGGAGGATACTGAAGGCAACCTTAGCAACACTTAGGTGCTGATCCACTTGAACTCAAGAACTAGGAAAAAGGGTGTTAAAAGGGAATTCCAACAAGAACAAGACTGGCTTGTTCTGTTGCTGCATTCAAGTATTTATACTACTACTACATGTGCACTGTTACGATTCATTGGGACCCCTTATTTCTTTTCCCTTTTCTTCCATTCTTCACTATGCTCTTCTGAGTCGCTGCGCTCACATCATGCCTGGACTCTCTCCTTGTGTTCTATGATGACTACCACCTACCCTCCACTCCACTACTCCCTTGTCCTAGTCATCATCTCCTCTATCTGCTTACTCCTTTCTTCCCCTTTACCCACACTCCCCTTCTATCTTCGCTTCCATGCCTACTTAGCCATCTACAGCTTCTTATTGTTCCATGCTGCAGATTACCTACACCTTCTTGCATATTTCATGATGTTCTATGACACCACTTTTACTGACCAATCATGGTCGTTCTTATTGTTCTTCCTTTCACTTATAAGCAGCTCGATGTTGCTCTTAGTATTTTTAA
>JBBPME010000107.1:0-55765 GCA_038090155.1 Rossbeevera pachydermis
CATTCGCTAAATCCCTCAATCGTCTTCCTGATCATCTATTCGAAATTCCACCTGCTGAGGACATCGGTGGCTAGTAAGGGGATAATGTAATGTTTTACCTTTTTCATTTCACTTTTTCACATTATCACGCTTTGCTATATCACCATAGTATTAGTCAGGTAGTATATAAGACCGAATCCTTTGTATCGTATTTCCTTAGTTTGAAATCACCTTTTATCCTCGAACATACGCCGCTCTTCGCTGCGACTCGACGGATCCCCATAGGTTGATTTCTGACTGATTCCTTGGTATCGTAACAATTAGCGTCCACAAAAATATACTCTCTGATAAATCTAGTGTCCCGTTGCAGGCCTGTGAGTTCAATACCCCTGCCTTGTTTTCGACTCGAAGCTGCACGGTGGGTGTCTACATCCAAGTTTCGATCTAAAATCAACAGACACCCTAACCTCCGGCGATTCATGGGGTCAACCAGAACGTTCGTAGTTGCTAATTTGTCACAAACTGAACAGGATGAGAAGCCAATGATTCTCGAGGAGGAATCTCGACCCTTTTTCCCAATAGCATATGACTTGTTCGTCAGTCGTGCAGCCGGAATGGAACCAGGGACGAAGATAGCAATAGGAACAGGCCCGAAGGGCTCGGTATGGTCCCACATTCAGATTGGATCAACGACTATTACACGGTTTTACACCCAGCCTTTCACGCGAGGGTGACTTATCGTCCATGACAACTGCGATCTTGATGCATCATGCTTTGCAGCGCATTTCATCATATCAGTGTTGTTTCTATCGTGTTCTCGGGGACCCTGTGATATGATAGGCTGCTGACGCTACCTCCGCCATAATCATAGAGGTGACGTGTGGATACAACGTAAAGGGGAAGGATAATTCCTTGACATCGGTGCAAGGCGGGAGATGTTGTTCTTGCTGTGTGCACACCCGAGATCTTGTCGATCTGTACTGCCTTTCCGTTTGGTGAGTGGTTGCCATTCAATTCTGCCTGGTTTCATCATGATGGTTTCTATACATTTAGATGCTGCAATGAAGGGATTACCTGCCTGGTTTTAGAGAATTGGGTTCAAGGCTGACACCACTGAATGCTGGTAATCAATATTTGGTGGCTGAAGCATTGAACGCACCGTACTGGTTCAATCATGGATGGATGGTTATATGCATATACATAATATATACGAGTAGCTGATAACGAGTTCAAGAATGAAGGAATTCGGAATACAACATCACCATGGTTGCAACGTAAGTTACGCCACTGCGGGTACCGCCCCGACCTTGGCTCGGACTAGCAAGTTGAGTCAATTTCAGTGCCTGGGTCCGATTATCGGAGCAGCAGGTTCGACACAATGAGCCGGGTTACCCGCTTCGCCCGCAGACTCAGGCCCCACATTATCCCCCCTATAAGCCAGGATCGATAGATAAAAAGGTGTGCTGCAAGTCTTGAGAACAGTATACTGTTGGAATTCCAGGATTTGGGCATTTTCGCAGGACACGTGGAACAAGCACCCTGCATGAATCTATTCAATGTCCCTGTGATCGAGGCCAAGGCGTTTTAAGTGGGCGTGGGACAAGATGTCCCTGTGATTAATTATTGGAGACAAGCACCTCTCTAGATGCGTCAACAAAGACCATGTGGGGAGGGGAACCTGGAGGTTGCAAAGTACTCGTGTTGGAAAGTTTGCTGGATCATGATGTATTAACGACATTGTCGTGGTGGCATAGCATCGTTAATGTACAGATCTATGTAATTCGGATATCAGAATACAGAAAGTTACATAATTGGCATCGAGCCCGCTGTCCCGCATTTTCAGGAAATTCATACGTCTTGCCGAGGCGAAACTGATTTTGTCGAGGGATACTAATAGGCCAAGGATGGTGCGTCGCTTGATCCAACTGCAACGATCAACTTCAAAGCCTCAAGGGTGAAGGATTGGTGGGAATCAGTGGCCAAACTCGATATACACAGCAATATGAAACACCACCGACAATGCGGACATGCGGACAGCCACAGAGGCCCGCTCCGGCGCATGACCCGATATTGCTTACGTGCTCCGAGAGTCTAACATTTTTTTGGCGTCAGCATGTTTTGAACACGTTTTGTTCTTCATTCCATTCTCACGTTTTACCTTTAGCTGTATAGTGGATCGCGAGGTACATACACTTGGAGAGTTACGATACGTTGTGACTTGGAGACCCGGGCTGGGCGATCAGAACCCATGTGCTCCCTTGGCAGTGTCACATATTATGACGAGGACGATTCAATGTCATAAGGGACAGCGCCGTGAAGTAGGGACTAAGTATACAAATTCATTCAGCCTCTCATGATTAAATTAGAATAACTAACCGAACATCAACCCTAACACTTGCCAATTCAAGCCCAGAGGCTGCTCTACCGGCTTAAATTCAACCTCTACGCTGACTGCCTATCCGGAATTCTCAACCATCTCGATAATGATCCACTGGTTGCAAGACCCAGCGGTGGAGCATATCCTCACCGTTACTTATGTGAACATGACATTTTTATTGCTGGGGGTTTTTGGGTATATCTTTCTCTGCTCGTGGAAGGTCGTTCTTGACATGACCATCTTCTAGATGGGAATATTTCCAATCACTGGCCGTAGAATACGCTATCCTTCACGGGCGCCTACCCTTGCGTTGGCCACTTGTAAGCTGAATATCTTGGTCTTCTCTGTATGGATGTGATAACTCTTTTGGAGGTTCCATACATCGTTGGACGGATAGGACTTCTGATGACCCTCCTTCTTCTGTGAGCATTGAGGCGATGTTTAATTGGGTGGGTTGCTCACTTATTTTACATTTAGTGTGATCGAGATGAGTCCATTTTCAGGACATGGTTTTGCCTGTCAATGTCAGTTTTCGATCTTATCTCAATGCTCTCACGCACACAACTCATCTGTATGGACAGCTGTAATCACTCTCACATCAGTAGGTCGTTTTTTTTAAGTTCTGAATCAATTTTACTGACCAACTGCATCTGTGCATCTGTACAGTTCTGTGGGGACCTCGCCATAGGAGCTTCTTCAGCAAATCTCATGATTCGCACGTGGGTCCGGGTGATACTATGTATTTTCTGTTCTGGGCCTCACTAGGGGCATAGATGGGTGATCTGGAAGGACTCGCGTTGTGTGCATATTATGTTATCACTCCTGACTCTCGGACAATGTGCTTTATTGATCCTAGGTGTGGGTTTATTTCCGTAACTTATCACCTCATTTAACCGTATCCCTAAATCAGATGAAACCAACATCAAGGCCTTCCGATCGAACGGAGTTTGTGTCATTCATCTTACTCACCCAACTGCGACTGCAGCAGTCTTTGTGTACAGTTAGTTGGTCGCCATCTCATCCAATTTGAACTACCATTCACCGGAGACCCTCAGCCACCTCATATGATTTCCTCGTACTCGGATTATCTATCCTAAAGCTGTCTAGACAGTTTTCCACATCTCCTTTGAAGGACCGCTTGTACGCACAAGGCATATTGTATTTTTCTGTGGCAGCTATGTCAAATGTATTCCCAACGGTCAGGACCTCGAATGCTTTAACCCTGCGATATAGTATTCACTGTTTGTTACAGGTTTTTTCTTTCCTTGGTTCTGACCGTATGTTCGCTCTCTTTTCATACCTCTCTCATGATTCAGTTTCTGCCAGAGTTAGTAGGTATAACAGGCAATATTGGTACGCGAGCTTGTTTTGATGGCTTGTGCATGATCTGACTGACGAGGTCGTGCCAGCTATGACTGCAAGGTAACATGCCATATGCTTATGTCGGAGATCGACTGCAAGGACTGAAGCGCTTTTCAGCACAATTGTATCATGTAGAGCGGTGAGGTCACTGCTTTACTTTCGCATATCACACAGGTGTGTAGTCGTCACAAGGAAAAGTTCGATTCGCAACACGCTCATGCTGGAAGCAGGAATGAGCTCGACCAACCCGATATTGATATTGGGTTGACGACCCAAATCGCAACAAGTCAAACATCGGCCACTTTGATGGGGGTCTGATTTTTATTTTTATCTTACTGAACCTAACTACATCTGTGCTACTGTATAACTCTGTATGCTCTATCTCTCCTTAGTCGAAACCCAATAGACCTTCCGCGCCTGCACTAGTAGGTGATAATAAAGGGCTACTATACTGGACCAAAATCTGCGCACTGACTGCGCACTGGCATCACCATCAGCCTTATTATGCACTACTCGGAGTCTCGGATCCCGAGGCCGCAACTAGTCAACTGGACATCGTAATATAAGCCAGCGCATTCTCCTTTAGTATGGGTGTGGCTCCGTCGCCAACTTGAATGTGACACAGGTAGGCAGTGGGGACTGCGGCCAGACACGAAGGATTTAGATCTCATAACCACAACGCCTTCCCGCATGAAACATGTGGATAGATCTGATGTCGTTTAATGCACGAAGAGACATGAAACTAATATAGGCAGAGGGTATGTCATGAATACTTTCTTTTAGTATGTACCCCCGAACCTGCATGTAAATTTTGGTCGTAATTATAGTAACATCAAGCCATCCATCCATTGTTTGACATCTATGATAAACGTCGACGGCAGCGGGGCCAGGGCATCATGTACTGTGGTCTGGATTGTACCCAGACCATCATGACCTTTGATCACCAGGGGCGACTGCGAGTGAAAGGTTGCGCTGTGCATTGATTAACACGAAGGTCGACAAGACAACATAACGCGAGTGGTATGAGTGAGAAATGCGTGTTCAAATGAATGTGATGTAGATTAGTGTGTACATTATGTATCTAGATGGACATACTTAAGGTCTATGAAAATGCTCCACGAAATAAAGCTCTAATTGATTATCACCTCCATCTATTTTTTTGCCTGAGGCATCGTCTTTTGATGAGACTCCTCGAGCTCTTTCTGAACGTGCGGTAGCACTGGCATGTGAGTCTATCAAGCACTATCAGTCCACCAGAAGCTTCGAAACAAAAAGCACGCACTCGATACTCCATACTGAACTCCCCCTTGCCCTGCGTCACCCCACGTAACTGATTCGAATACCCAAACATGTCGTTCAACGGCACCTCAGCCATACACGTAAACTCTTCATCCCGTACCTCGCTGTCCAGAATCGTTCCCCTTCGCGCGTTCAAGCTCCCGATCACCGCCGCCTGGAACTCTCCCGGCGCTACGACCTCCACCGCCATGATCGGCTCCAAGATGATCGGCTTCGTCTTTGCATAGATCTCCCGGAATGCAGCGATGGTCGCGATGCGGAACGCAAGCTCGGAGGAATCGACGACGTGGTATGAACCGTCTTGGAGAACCATCCGCGCGCCAACAATTGGGTTCCCCGAAAGTGTGCCCTTTTCGAGCGCTTCGAACCAACCCTATTATGACGTACAAAGCGTTGAGCATCGCGATTCGAGGATGTTGCCAGAGGAACACGACGCACCTTTTCGCATGCAGGAATGTAATTGTGCGGGATGTTTCCTCCCATGACGGTATTCACAAATTCCTTATCTTGTTCATTTTCTGGATCGAAAGGGATGGGCTCCACATATCCGATCACCCGGGCGAATTGACCAGCACCACCGGTTTGTTTCTTATGCGTATGGTAGAACTCGGCACGGTTTGTGATCGTCTCGCGGTAGGCGACCCGGGGTTTACCACTCGAAACGATGACACCATACTCACGACGCATTCGTTCAATGTAGATCTCAAGATGTAGTTCACCCATACCAGAGATAATAGTCTGATGCAGGAGTGAGACAGAAGAATCAAAACAGGAAATAGAACACACCTCTTTGCTCTCGGAATCGATGTGTACCCTGAACGTCGGGTCCTCTTTTTGGAACCGGTTGAGAGCGCGAGAAAAGTTGGGTGTTTCTTGTCCTTGAGGCTTGATCGCCAAAGAGATGACAGGCTCAGGTACAAACATGGACGTCTGCATAATTATAAGAGTCTGATTTTCCACTTCGCAAGGAAACAAACCATGGAGAAACTGGAGGAGCCGTCTGTGAAGGTATCACCAGAAGAACACTCAACTCCGAAAACAGCACAAATTTCGCCAGGACCGATGGAATCAATATCCTGGATGGTTGAGCGTGCGAACAGGGGTGAACAACGGACTGCTGACCTCCATCTCGTTGCTATGCATACGAACCAAACGAGGAACTTTGACCTTCTTGTCCGTACGAGCATTGAAGATGAACGACCCTTTCTTCAAAGTACCTTGATATACCCGCATATATGTCAGCTGACCAAACCGCCCTTCCTCTAATTTAAAAGCCAAAGCAACAAGGGGGGCTTGGGCAGCAGGGGCAAGTGGGACCGGAGGGGAACCATGTGGCAATCTCGTATCATGAGCAGTGACGACTGACTCAGCAGGGTTAGCAAGGTAAGCACAAACGCCGTTCAACATGGGTTGTACAGCGGTGTTCTTGATAGCTGAACCAAGGAAGACCGGGGAAAATTTGAGGCCAACAGTTGCGCGGCGGATGGCATCAGCGATCTGCCGAGCGGATGGTGTTTCATCGACAAGAACCAAGTCAGCAATTTCATCATCCACTTCAGCGAGCTGCTCGATAAGTTCGGCACGTTTCTCCTTGGCAAGATCGACGACGGAATCAGGGATCTCGTCCGATTCTATGACTTTGATCCTTGAATAGGGACGCAAGTAAGCTAAGAAGTGAAAGCAGTGAATGAAATCAAAGCACCCTTTCTCGCCCTCGTTGTAAATTGCCTTCCAACGAACAAGATCTACGACACCTTTGAGCTCGTCTTCGATACCGATTGGAACCTGGACCGCAGCTGCGGTAATCTTTAACTTGGACCGAATCTGTTCGATTACTCTCCAGGGATTTGCTCCGGGTCTGGAAAATCTGATTCAGAATACTAATCTCACACCGACAGGCGACGGCGTACCTATCCATTTTATTAATGAAAGATATTCGAGGAACGTTATAGCGACGCATTTGGCGATCGACCGTGGTGGTCTGGCTCTGAACACCAGAAACCGCACATAGAACCAATATAGCACCATCAAGCACACGGAGAGCGCGTTCGACCTCTATGGTAAAGTCAACGTGTCCTATGCCATTTCCCAAGTGAGCAAGAGCACGAGCCGGCCAAAAAGGTAGAATATACCCGGCGTATCGATGATATTGATGGCATACTTTTGCTTTTCACCGGTTGTAGGGGATGGTGCCTTCCAATCACAGAAAGTGGCCGCGCTTTGGATAGTGATACCCTTTTCGCGTTCTAGTTCCATGCTATCCATCTTGGCACCCACAGCGTCTCGGCCACGGACCTGCATATATTGTGTGAATGGAACACGTTCCTCGTAAGACGGAAGACGAACCTCATGAATCTCGCGAATTCGGCCGGTGTAAAAGAGAATGCGCTCCGTAAGCGTAGTCTTGCCAGAGTCGATGTGTGCAGAGACACCGATGTTCCTCTGGCAGTTAATCCGGTTGAGGTCATCTTCGGACAGTTCATACTTTGGGTATGTGGGCAACTCTGTGCTCTGCGGTACACGCGCGGTGGCTGTCGAGGCAGCACGCCAACCCAAAGAAAGTCCTCGAGGACATGAACGAAGTGTCCAACAGGGAACTGTCCACATGATGGTCGGGAGCAATAGCAAAATTTAATTTATTCTTGGGATTGCCTGTGAACAGTTTACCAAAATAGGACGACTACACTTCCTGCAGGACGTTCAAAGCAAAATGTATGCATCATGGTTTCACCCGACCGTCAACGCCACATAGTAGCAACTCCTCACGGGGAGTGGGTACGGAAGATACAGGAATATGACGCCGCGCAGCCATCCTACATCAGCCCTCGAATCCCCTGCAACGAGTCAACACCCTAAGGCGGACTCAGCCACAGGGAACCACAAGTGAGGGCGAGCTGGGCAGCGACGCTCGATCTTGTGAGCATCCTGACGGACGCCTCGCTCCACCAACCTGAAACCAGACGCTATTCAGATGTAACTCTGCGCCGACGGCTAAACGCTTCGTGCGGTTGGATGGACACTGGAAGAAAAGAAGATTATTCGGAGTCGCCACCTATATATTAAAATATTTCAATCTCCGCTATAATTAACCCATGCCCCGTCTGTCAACGCTACCCAGGCCAAGGGAATCAGTTTTTGCAGGTTCGTATGAGAGAGATACCAACTCAGTTTGTCCTCCAAATATTCGAGAATGTGTACTTGCCATGGAAGACTGTTGTGAAGAGGTACATCACCCGTGTAGTCGATCGATACCGACGCTCATCACACAAAGGCATACGAAGCTCAACAGTTGCTTCGTAACGGGACGTTTGATCTCCCGCGGATGAGCAAGGTATTGGAAAATCAAAAGGTATCTCAAGTGCATATATCACATCACGTTCTAAACGCATCTAGGTCTTCCTCCTCATAGACGAAGGCACCGTTCGCAAATACAAAGCAGACCTCGCAGACGAGATAGACCCGCAGATAAATGAACTCATAGAGCGTGCTGAGAGAGGGTTAAAGACTCTTGGCCGCAAACAGGCTTTAATCCAAACCAAGGTTTGTCCTGTTCAAATCATACGAAGTTGTCCCAATGCGTTCGTGACAGGTCGAAGCAGCCCAAGCCATGCAATCCCGTGCAGCCACAGCTCCGACTGCGAACAGGCGCGAGGAACGCAGAGTACAGATGCTCTCGAAACAGCGGCAACGACTCGAAGAGGAAGTAAGAGTCCTCGAGTCGGAAATATTGGCGTTGGTCTGTTTCTTTTGTCAGAAATTGCCCTCCGGCACCGACATTTATATTTCAGCAAAACAAAAGGCCCTCGTGCGCATGATATTTGCCATGCTGGTGCCAGATTCATGGACTAATGTGGTCAAAACGTGGGAACGTTTCCCCTTGATTCTCGACGTCACACTTCGCACCGACAGTTGAGTGTCCATCATATGTCCGTGTTATGTACGACATAATCTTCCCTGAACCATATGTCTATATGCAGCATGGCATATGATAATGCGGTATGCAATCCCATTTTGTAGTCGACCATCTCTCTCGCGTTCCTGATCCAATCATGTATATGGTGGAACTTCGGATAGCAATACGACCGTTCTAACCCACTCCTGGTCTTGGCAGGAGCTCCACATTCACATCACTGGCCCTGTCTCGCTGGGTACTAAATTCGAACCCCAGTTCCACCTGCACAAATTACGGACAAGTCGGTCGAATTTCTATGCTTTGCGTTTGGCTTCAAACTTTAACGTTTCAACTTGAGTCGTCACTTGCCAACCGGGAACTTGTTCTCAGAAGTTCTTACCAGGAATCAACTCGCCGGTCCGATAGTGACTTGCACTAATAAGGTTCCTGACTGGCGAGGTCTGTTTCTCATAAAGAGTCAAAGCGCCACAGGGACTGCAATTGAGCGCTTCAGAGTCTCATTCACCAATCACAAAGACCTGTGGCAAAATAGGTGAATAAACTTGCTCACTTTTAGTAGAATTTGTGACATCAGTTATCGCATCGTACGGAACGGTCCTGTCTGTGGTGGTGAAGGTCCCACGCGAAGGGACTCTTCCAACTAGCGCCAGTGGCGCCCCTGACTTTGCTTTGTTACAGCGTTTTGCTTGGGCAAGCTGGATCATCACTCATTCAGTATATTACCTTTGGCTTCATGCGGGGAGAATGCTGGATAGTGCTTCATTCCCTCGACGCATTTCTAGACGAACAAGGACTTACACAAATAGGTGAGCAATGGATGAGATCGCGAGGAGATGACACACGAGAATCAGGTTTGAACCGTTCCTTGCATTCGATTTTGTGGGGCTCATTGTCCCGAATGGGGATCCAATTGTCTAATTCCTAACACCGACACCGATGTCGGCCAATTCATTCAAACTACCTGCGCCCTGAATCTTCTGTGAGAGAGTTTCTGTCATTTTTGTCATATTTATCACGACGATACCTTGGCATTTGGGAGGTGCTATATAACTCAGCAACAGACACCATTTCGCCAACTTTCCCGCTTTCCTCTCCTTGAGGTGTATGCACACAGGGATTTTAAAAGTGCCGATTTGTGGTTCCATTATCAAGCTGCGACGATGGTCCAATGGAAAGATCCAGCCTTGGCAGAACGTCTCCAAGTCATTAACATGAATGTCATATTTCTCCTGCTGGGCCTATACGGGTATGTTATATTCATCTTGTTACCAAGAAGAAATGCAAATCTCCACATCCTTGGTTAGATGGGAGTACTTGCGAACTCTCCAAGTGGAGTATGCAGTCATTCGTGGACGTTTAGCCTTCCGATGGGCATTGGTAAGTGGCAAGCCTGTCATCGGAACTGATTCAGAGCGTTGACGGCTCAACGAAGATACCCTACCTCGTTGGGCGGTTGTTCCTCTTAATGTCCCTCCTGACACTGTGGGTGCTTTCAGTAGTTATGAATGGAAATAATAACCTATTCATTCCCACGGCAGGGCAATCAGGGTCAGTCGCCTATCGGAAAGTATAGGATGCTTGTGTCAGTTTTCGTTGTAAACAGTTTTTTTTAGTTCTAACTTCTATTTTAGCTACCGCCATGACCACAGCTGTACGCAACAGGTCCATTAACTCACGGAGATGCATTTCTGATGACGAGTCACCGTGCCTCAGATCGTCGGCGACATCGCTCTAGGATGTGCCTCGGCAAATTTCATGATTCGCACGTACGTTTATGCGGGTACAAATATCATATACGCACGTCTCACCGAAAATGTAGATGGGTTATCTGGAAGGACTCTTGTCTTGTTCATGCACTGCTATTGTTCTTTGAGCTCGGACACTGGATTGTGCTTGCTCTTGGTACGAACCGGTCTTTTGATGCGCCTCGTGCACTGCATCATGCTATCCGATTAGATGTGGCGAATCTCCGGCCATATAAAGCTCACGGACAGTGTGCTGTCATGATGTTGCATTCGGAAATCAACGCTGCGGTCTTCCTGTATTGTAAGTCGCGTCGTCACGTTCATACCGGAACATTTTTTCACCCGAGGACACCCAAGCTATGCTATTCGACTTCCTGGTACTTGTATTGTCTGTTGTAAGGCTCTCAAGAGAGTCATCCAAGTCATCTCTGGTAAATCGGTTGCGTTCGCAAGGCATCGTGTATTTCGTTGTATCTGTCATTACCTGTATCCCACCTACGGTGTGTACATTCTTCTGGAATGGGGTTCGTATTTTCTGGAATGGACGCTCATTGGCAATCGTGTCAGATCTTTTCCTTTATCGATGTTGCTGGTGAGACTATTTTCGCAATGAATTGCTTACAATCCGAACGCTATTTGTTAGAATTGTTATCCATATCAGGTTTTTTTGGTACGTCTACCTTGTTTGGTGTAATATGCACGTCGGTCAGCTGACATGCTCGTACTAGCAATGACTGCAAGGTGATTCACCCATTTAAACTGCGCTATGAGAACCAGTTAACCCCCATCCCTGTTAGCACAATTGCTTCATACAGAGCCGTGAGATCGCTTCTCGGCCTCCGTAGGGAGCATGAAGGGTAGGCGCAGATGACCAGATTTTCTATGCGTATGCATATGTGACTGACGGCGCGTATTCAAAGTGATAGCCAGGCGACACAGGAGAGCGTCGATGGCGAGGACCGCCTCGCGTTGTCCACGCAAATTCTAATGCAAATGACGTCGCCTACTGCTATTGCCTGACTACGAGGTCGTTGACCAAGGTAATAGCGATGACGAGCGCCTGTGTAGTACCAGGTATGAGGGGTACCCCCGACACTCTTCCCTGTTCCATCCTCCGTCCGCTTCCTGGTCGAAACTAAGTATTTTAGCAGCTTTGAATACAATTGCAAAATGGCCCTTATACACTAGACGCCAATGTTATCTTCGTGGGCCTACACTTGTTGTGTATTTATTCATTCGGATTTTATTGTAACAGATAACCTCACAGTATAACTTTTTGTGGTGGGAAGATTGCGTCAGGCCTGATAAGCATCCGCTGTGATACCTTGGTAACTCCGTTCGGAATACGTGTGAATGCGAGTTAGTTTGTTTCTTGTTCCTGAAGTTAAATTAGTATCAGATGACACTAGTAATGGAGTGAATCCTGTTCTTGGAAGTCCCACCATGCTGGCCCTGTTCGCGTGTGCGCTGAAGTTCCTGAATGAAATTCGAATTTCTGTTCTACCCGCGAGCCCCAGTCTAGAAATTTCAGGCTTTGGACAGAGTTGACATGAGTTCTACTAGTATAAGTAATAGCTGGCGGAACACTTTGACTCCGGTCTGGTGGTGGTTCATTTCAGCGGAATTCCCAACCGGAGTCCGAGAGACTGGCGATCTTCTGATTCTCATGCTGACTCGGGAGCCGGGAACATTCACGTCGTCTTCCGAGTCTGGTAGGCAGACCCATACTACTGTCTGAAGAATGTACTACAGGGTATAAGTACAATGGTAACGAAGAGTAGACGGTGCTCTCACCTCAGTCGACGTGGTAGTGACTGAGATGTAGAGACGCGTCCAGAAGAGGCTTATCTACAATATTATGTAATACGGATCTAACCGAGGCGTATCCGTTTGTAACTACAACACTTTCACTGTTGAAGGTTGGGTTTGTTACATAGTATCGTCATGTTCAATCCCGAACCTGCCAGTGGCGGCGTTGAACTCGGAGTTTCACTGGGTCGAGCGTCACCGCGTCACCGACGTTCGTGGCAGATTTTCACTGCACGATAATTTGAACTTCTCGTCCGCCAAGCGTTTTAGTGGGTTATAGAAAATCACTGGTGATTGTGTCACTTTTCTCCGAGTCTCATTGGTCCGAGACATTCTCATTCATCGCTCGTCGTGATTTCAATGAGCTAACGGTTACGTGCAAAAGAACTATTTCTGCTCGGGCTGACATGACCCTGACTTACTAGTTCGAGGTAACACTCACCGTTGGACTTGATAGTGTTGTTTGCTTGGCTAAGCTTAGTTGAGAGTTGCTTATTCGGTGAGATCGTTTTTTCTCCTTCTGCATTCTAGCTTGCTCATCGGCCGTTTCTTAATCAGGTTGCTACTAGTTGCTGAGATCTGCATCCGCTCATCGGCGTTGTTAGTCAGGCGGAGACCATCACACGGGTCCGTAAGGAGGTTTTGGGGTGAAAGACTCAGTCACAAGAACATTCCTCGCAATCAATCCTGTGGGGACTTGTGGCTTCCCATATTCATATCACACATCCTAACAATCGATGACACCTCTCTCCGGCTGGTTATTGCCCTGAATATTCCGTCAGAGAGATCGCATTCCCACTTCCGTCATTGCAATGGCGATGGTAAGTCGTGTGGGGGTTACTAAAGAGCCTTAAAATAATTTTTTTCACTGATAATCTCTTCCCACTCCTTTAGCTTCCAGTCTCGTATCTGAATCCTCGAGCGGTTTCAATGGTCCAACGGAGTAATCCAGTTTTGAAAGAACGTCTTCAAGTTGCGTTTCTCCTGCTCAGCCTTTATGGGTGCGTCCATCTCGTTGGAGAAAGACGTGAATCATATCCGATCATTGACTAGGTGGGAGTACTTGCGTACTCTCCAAGTGGAGTATGAAGCAATTCGTGGTCGTTTAGCCTTTCAGTAGGCCCTTGTAAGTGACCCACGGAATTCACCGGAACTGATTCGGACTGTTAACACCCTAATACAGATACCCAATCTCGTTGGACGACTGTTCCTCTTCATTTCCCTTTTGCTACTGCCAGTGCCTTTGAACGATAATTATTTGTCAGCATCCATTCATTTCAATGTTAGTTCCATCAGACTAAGTCATCCTTCGGAAAGTATAAATTGTTTGCGTCAGTTCTCGTTACCATTGCTCACATTTACCATGGTCTTTACCCTTATTTTGGCTCTCATTATCCAGTGCTATTATTGCAGCGGTGTGTAAGAATGACATTGTATCACGAGTAAAATTTGACCAGAAATTGATGTGCAGATCGCAGGTGACATTGGTCTTGGATGTTCCTCCGTAAATTTCGCGATTCGCGCGTAAGTCTGAGCTACATATCTACTGCTTACAACTCACGAAAGCGTAGGTGGATTGTTTGGAAGGACTCCCGTATAGCATACTCGTTAATATTGTTCTTTGGGCTCGGACACTGGGTCGTGCTCGCACTGGGTAAGAATTCATCCGGGTCAGCCTATCTTTTATTAAAATTTTGATTAGATGTCGCGAACCTTCGGCCAATCGATATCCAGGGCCAGTGTGGGGTCAACCTCGTGCATCCACAGCTTAATGCGGTCGTATTCCTATACAGTAACCCACATCTTTTCGCTAATGCTCGCGCATTTATCCACTTGATTCTTACGCACGCCCTGTTATACAATTTCCTTATTCTCGTGCTGGTCGTCCTGAGGCTCTCTGGAGAGATATCCAAGTCATCTTTGGTGAAGCGGTTGCTTTGGCAGGTGTCATGTATTTCGCTGTTGCAGTAATAGCCTATATTCTTCCAACGGTATGTTCCTCCCGTGTGGATATCCACGATTCCCTAAAAATTTAAGTATGCAATCGTTCTAGATCTTTTCCTTCATAGGCGACCTTGGTAAGGCTTATCGGAGTCGTTTTGGGAATTCATTGTTCAGAATCAGAACGTATGCTAGAAATGATATCCATCACTGGTCTTTCGGGTACGTCCGTCTCACCTGTCGCTCCATGCGCATCAGTTGGTTGACGCTATCGGACTAGTGATGACTGCTAGGTGATTCATTTTTCTCGCATCCCGCTGTGGTACGGGAACAAATTAACACGACTATTCAACCGAATTCTTTTCCCAGTAAAATCGCCTCATACAGATGCGTGAGGTCGCTTCTTGGCCTCCATACTAGGCACTGTTCGAGGTGGGTGCGGAAAATGTTCAATGCATTGGGCGTGAGACTGACTCAGGCACCTTGCACCAGTCATAGTCACACGACGCAGGAGAGCGTGGAGAGCGTGGAAGAGATCGCATTATCCAACCGGATTCCGGTGCAAATGACGCTGCCAGGGTCCCTTGAGTGCGAAGCCGTCGATCACGGCCGTCGCGATCACGAGGCATCGGACGTGGACACTGTATGTGCGCACTTTTGTTTATTTATTTCCCTTTACTTTTACCAGAACGTTGTACTTCCTCCGCCCGTTTCCTGGTTGAAGTCGGGCGCTTAGATTTGTTTTGAGGTCCGATGCACACGAGCTAGAAGTTATTGAACAACATCATAAATGTCCGTCACAGATTTTCTCTTCTTCAGTGACAAAACTTAATTTAGGCTTTGCATCGATCCGTTTTTGTCAACAGTATAATATGCTTCCATCGGTCTGAGGTGTGCAATGGAGTGTGTTCCTGCTTGTGCTTCTTGACCATACACATACACACTAAGTCGTCGCAACTTCGTTTCAACGTGCATCGAGTTCAACATAACATTCCACCTTGGGAAAAAGCTGATCTGAGTTGCTGGGTACGGTATGACGTGTACCTGATCTGCTAACCGATAGTTATATGGAATCCTGGTTTAGCCCTCCCCAAGAGTCCCAGTGCCTGGATGAAATTCGAACCTTGCCAGTGCAGTGCTGAAGATATCAGTCAATAACATCCGTGTGATTTCTGCGTCAAGCCTTAGTAGACTGAGTCGACAGGCTGAGAGCTTGAGACGAGTTTGCCAACGTGGTTGGTCGTTCTGGGAATTAGTACTAATCACTAAATTTCATTAACCCACTCACAATTTAACCACTTTAACTCGCGCCAACAAAATTTCCAACCAGAACCTGTGTCTTATTCTCACAATGAATCAGTCCACAAAGTGCCACAGGAACTGCAAGATTCAAGGGTCTATTCTCGTCTTCCAATCAAAATGCTTGTATGAACTAACTTTCTCACACTTTTACTTGGTGGTCAAGTTTGTCGTAAGTGGATTGCACAGAACCTGTCAGTGGCGGTGGTAGGTTGATGCTGGCAGTGGGCGCGTTGGTTGGGAAATGAATGTTCTCATGTGCAGCCGGAGCTCCACAGAAAAAAGGTCTTACAGACAAGCTCGCGGCGTTTCGTAGAAGTCAACTTGAAGCCCAAGTTGCAGAAATTGAAGGTTACACGCAAAGAGCCCACAATGACCCTTAATGTATATGATTGGCCGGGACAATTGAACGTTATATTTCCCTTGTCATGATGCTTAGGCTAAGTTGAGTTGAGTTGCTCACCCGGTTCGATCATTGTTATTTCTTTAAAGGCATTTTGATTTAGGCTTCCACCTTTTCTTCATCAAGCTAGACGAGATCGGTATTGACATCGACATTATCGATAAGATGATAAGGTATTCCCAAAAATAAGATAGAGAGTGCGTTCCTTGCATTCAACTCTGTAGGGCCTTGTTCCTTCGAATGGATCATATTACTGATATCAGATATCCTAACAACTGATGACACCTCCCGAATCGGTGGATCCATTCAGGTCACCACCCTGAGGATTCTGTGAGAGATTCTGTTCTCACTTCCGCCACCGTAACCAGGATGGTCGGTCGTGCGGGCTACTAAAGAATAGGGAATAAGAAAACTTTTTTCCGACACTCCTCTCTTCCTATTCCGTGCAGGACTTTCTAAACTCTTAGTGACTCATATCTGAATTCTTAGGCCGCAACAATGGTCCAATGGAATGATCCAGTTTTGTTAGAACGCCTCCAAATCATTAACATGAATATCATCTTTCTCCTCTTTGGCCTTTTTGGGTACGTCCATCTTGTTACAATCTTACAGAGAGATTCATGTTTTCAATCTTCCCTAGGTGGGAATATTTGCGAACTTTTCAAGTAGAGTACGCAGTCATTCGCGGACGTTTAACCTTCCGGTGGGCACTGGTAAGTAGCGGACGTGTTTGTCGGAACCGATTCAGAGCATTAATACCTCGACTCAGATACCCTATCTCGTTGGACGATTGTCCCTCTTCATTTCCCTTCTGCTACTGTCAGTGTTCATCCACAATTTTCAGTAGGAGTACCCATTGATTTCAGCGTTAGTGCTATCAGAATAAGTCGTGCTTCAGAAAGTATAAGTTGTTTGCGTCAGTTCCCATTTTCATAAGTCATGCTTTCGCGCTACTTACCCTTATTTGGGTCTTAGCCAGTGCTATGATTGCAGCGGTACGTGATGATACCATCGTATTGTAAGGGTTTAAATTCGCTAGACATTGCCACATAGATAACAGGTGACATTGGACTGGCATGTTCCTCCGTGAATTTTACGATTCGCGCGTAAGTCTATGGGCTTAGATGACGACTGTTCGCAACTCACGAAAGTGTAGGTGGGTCATTTGGAAGGACTCCCGTCTAGTTCACGCGGTATTATCATTTTTTGTGCTCGGACACTGGGTTGTGCTAGCATTGGGTATGAATTCGTCTGCCTCAGTTCATCCTATGCATTACAGTATTTGATTAGATGTTGCGAACCTTCGGCCAACTAATATCGGCGGACAGTGTGGTGTCGTCCTCGTGCATCCGCAGCTTAACGCGGCCGTTTTCCTGTACTGTGAGTAACGTCGTTGAGTTCAGCCATTACATATAATTCTTGCTCATTTATCTATTTTATGCTACCCAAGCATTGTTATACGACTTCCTTGTCCTCGTATTGGTCATCTTGAGGCTCTCAGGAGAGACATCCAAGTCATCTCTGGCGAAGCGGTTGGTTTCACAAGGTGTCATTTATTTCGCTATAGCAGTCATAGCCTACATTTCTCCAACGGTACGTTTTTTGTTGCGCGTGATATCATAGCTTCCATGTTCCACGGATGGCCAACCACTCATTTGAAACCGCTCCAGATCTTTTCCTTCATAGGTAGCCTAGGTAAGACTTATTATAGAATTCATAGTTCAGAATCTGAACGCGTGCTAGAAATGATATCCATAACTGGTCTTTCTGGTACGTCTATCTTACCTGCGGTGCATATGCATCATCATTTTGTTGACATCGTCGGGCTAGCGATGACTGCTAGGTGGTTCATTTTTCTCGCAGCTACGAGGATAATCTAACACATTCAACGGCACACTACCCAGTACGATCGCCTCATACAGATGCGTGAGATCGCTTCTTGGCCTTGAGCACCATTCAAGGTATGTAAGCGTGGAAGATCAGATGTCCGATGCATATGGGTATGTGATTAACTCAGACGGTTTGTAGTAGTGATAGCCAAGGATCGCAGGACAGCGAGGAGGGCAGGGAAGGGATCGCGTTGTCCACCCATATTCCGCTATCTACGACTGTTCCCTGAACTCGAGATCGTCGTCGCTCACGGCTGTTCAACCGATAACGAGCATCAAGCGTGACATTGCGTATGAGTACTTTTATTTATTCACTCCTTTATTTATCATCCTTGCATCTGTCTGCACCTTGGGCGCTTTGGTTTGTTTTGAGGATCGGCGTATACCTTGGCCATTGATCCAGATCATTGAATTACATAGTGAACGTTCATGTCCGATAACTTTATTCGTGTGACAAAACTTAGCTATAAATTTGCTCTTCTGACATGATTCAATGGGTGTATTGCCATTATGTCATGATGCATATCAGTAATTATGTCTTCGTTTCAACAGTCGCGACCGTTCGTGGGAGTGAGGTACTAGTGTTTTGGAGACCGACTGAGTGTGAAGAGGCCCCAATCCGGAAAGTGAGAGGGGTAACAGACGGACTCATCGACAACAAACGAACTTTTATACACTACGCCTGCTACATTTCCTTTTTAGGCTATGTCGTGCTCCAGTATATTCGTCGTTCTACATCAACTGGAGGTGAACTATTTATTACTTTCATGCACCTACAGATTCCTTACCTACGTGCGCAACCTGACTCTGTTTGCACAGAGTCCGCCCCTGTGCTGACAGACATGACGACAACACAACCATTGCCTTCACCCTCAGGCTGTCTGTCCCTACCCTGCCCCATTCCCATCCCTGCGCTCGGTGTGCGGGAGCAATCATGCAACACGCATGATTATGTGTGTTGTGTGGTCGCTGCTGCACACAGCCGGTGCCCTCATCATGCCGCCTCCTAGGCTCTTACTGCTTGTCTCCATGCTCCATCTTCAGCCGAGGCATGCCAGCAACCGATGACATGCAGCAGCAATAATTATGGTCACAACGACAACGGAATAACATGACGACAATGTACCCATCACTCATTCACCCCAGCCTCATCCCAATTCCCATTCCCCTAGCATCATGTAGAAGCGATCACACAACGCGCATGATCATGCACCTTGTGTAGTCACTCCTGCATATAACCCTAATGGCTCTTGTCTTACATATCTGTACCTGTAGGTCACACAGATTCGCGACCAGATGACCTACTTACTATTTTACTGTACACCCACCCCAGCCTCCCTCTTTGAACTTTCGACCTTGGCCAAAATTGCCCTCGTGGCACTGCCACGCGTGTCAGTACGGCCGAGTGGTCCTCAAAAATTGGTGGGTCGAAATCGGTCGAACCAAGTAACTCTCTACATACCAAAACCATGCTAAAAAAAGGTTTCTATTTAAGCCCCACAGCCGTGGGAGAGTAGCATCGGAACCTGACAGTGGTCTGGCAGTGCCATGCATGGTCACTAATGCGATCATTCGGCATCGCCTGGACGATGATTCCAAGAACCCGGGACTCGAAGAAGCTATCAAGGATTCTGCAGCGACCATGTGTGGAGGTGATTTCATTCATCATTCAGATATGCTCGTATCTTTCGAGGCTGACGAACATTTCAGTCGCAGTTGAGACGGTCCGTTGTTCACCTGCCCAATTCTCTTAGAATCGCGGACTGACTTTGGATTATTCGGAAGACGAATGCAACCCTTCTGACATTTGTCTATCTGATGATGAACCACCCAGAGGTCCAGCAACGTGCACAGGCCGAGATTGACAGTGTGGTCGGGCGGCAGCGACTGCCAGACTTTGAGGACGGGGCATCAGTACCATATGTGGATGCTATCATGCGGGAAACGATGAGGTTGCACCCAGTGCTGCCAGGCGGTGAGTTTGCTTTTGAGGGTAGGCATTTGGATGTGTTGACATACTCCAGGCGGTCCTCGCGAAACTATGGAGGTCGATGTATATCGAAGGTATTGCATTCCCAAGGGTGAGCAGCATTCTCGGTGTCGTAGCGAATCTTGTTGATGATCGTCTCTAGGTGCGATAGTTATTTTCAATGTATGGTGAGGATTCAAACTCGTTCGGTGCGTGTTTGCAATAGGCTCGCCGCTCAACGGCTATGTCAGGGGGATACTACGCGACGAGAGAAGGTACCCGAATCCCGACACGTTCATGCCAAAGCGATTCTTGCATGAGGATGGTACGCTGAACGACGACAATATTCCGTATATTTTTGGATTTGGGCGTCGCATCTGGTGCGCGGATGTTGATTCCTGCCTTGAGCTGTTCACATTCCTGACATACGATGCAACCCAGTCCAGGCAGATATATGGCGGAAGCTTCGCTATGGTCCGCGATGGTATGTATTTTGGCTCCCTTCAGGATTGAGAAGATGGAAGGGTCTGATGAAGTGAAGTGGGCTACCGGGCTGACGAGGTTCGTTCCTGGCCAAAATGAATATTTTTAGGCTGACAGCGGTGCTGCAGCCATCCGGTTCCCTTTCCGTGTAGGATCGTGCCGAGAGATGACACCATGGATGATGGAAAACTGGCAGCGTTGATTAAAGGGAACCATGTCCAGCTGTGACAGGTCCTGTTCCTGTACCTTTCCTTGTCTGTGGACAGATGCACCATGCACCATGTCTACATCATAGCCGAGGGTCTCCATGTTCCCAGTTGGCGTCGGTCAATTTTCCTCATGCGCCTTATGTTTGACATCGATTATTCGTTCCTTTTTCATTATTGTTTGCTGATGCCTTTCACTGCATTTTGGAAATTTCTATCTCTAACATCATTTCCTGTATCTTGACTGTGCTCTATCTCCGAGTTTAAGTCATTCATATACCCCTCCGTTTCTCACTTGTGTACCATGTCATATATAACTGAGTAGTTGCGGTCATTACACTTGCCTCTCCAATCATATACTTGTTTTGTTTTTCGCACACCGACCGACCCCTCCGCTCGTCTTGTCCTGCCCTTCATCTATTCTCACCCATCTGGAAAGCGGTTTGCAACGTAACACGGCCAAGTGGGTTTTGCAAGCTTTGGTTGGGTAAACTAAAGACGGTATGAATTCTAAGCACTCGATGATCATTGAATATTGATTGCTCATCGACGCGCGTTTTCGAACTCCGTCCCACACCTTTCAGACTCGAATTCGCTAAGGCACTGCTCGTAGATTTGGAGTACATAGGCCACCCCATGAATGCTGTATGTAATATTAGGTGTGCTTGGGGGTGTGACAGTATCATTCGGCTGCAACAGCCACTCGAAGCGTATCGAAGGTAATGCCCTTACGAAAATTTAATTATTTTGGTACTAATTGAATCGGAGATTCATTTCAAGGGTTGGAAGATGAAATATTATTAATCTGGATGTTTTCAGCATTAATTGGATCATACATAACTTCGAAATGCGAATGTTATGGAACTGCAGTGGAAGTCTCGGGCGCATATTCCTGGCCGATCTTAGTGGCTCGACTATCTGGAGAACTCTATGTCTGGTTGAACGCTAGCATCCTCAGTGTAGGCAACCACTGGGTCGTTGGATTGCTTAGATTCGCAGCTGTCTTTCTAATCGTCGTCGGTGCTCGAAGGCTCAGGCACTTGCTGTCATTCGCATCCTCTGCTCAAATATTACTTCCTGCTGGTCCGACTGCTCCCCGTGGTCGGAAACGTGCTCTGCATGGACATAAGTGCACAATCATCCGTATATACATTGGTCGAAACCTTATGATATATATGTCTGCGTACATGGTGGCAAGCAGTAGGCCCCGCTGACCCACAAAGGCGAGCTCTCAACGCATCCCAGCCCCTTTTCGAAACATATTTTATGTGAACACGGACACGGAAGATCTGATATACTTCAAAATGTTATGTTCTAAAATCGAACTCAGGCCGTGATAATCCGAGAGGTTTGACCGATCGATAACTAGGATCGTGATTGAGTGAAAGTCTCCGGTTGGCGGAGCGCTCCGTTTACTCCAGATATCGGATACCATTTCTCATATACTTGAAACCCACGAACTGCAGGCTGGAGCAGTAGGGGCAGGAGGGGAGCAGTCACCGTACTACCACCGGCTTGATTAAATCAAAAAGTTCGGGTTCCAATACGCTATCAAACGACTTTGATTTGTTCAACTGTCAGCGGTACTGATATGGTCGTCAACGAACCAAGTTTCAACATTCCAACTTCAACCTTGGCTGGAGGCTCACTTGATCAATCTTAATCCAATATATCTCATCAAGTAGGAGACCCGCCCGAATAGCATCTTAAGTAAACTAAATTACGCAGTCCGACAGATACCAAGCCCTGAGACAACAGATCACACAAACGACTGTTCAACCCTTTAACAGTAACGACTGAACAAAAAAAAAGAACGAGGCTCGCAATACACTACAACGTGCCATCGCAAAAATTATCCCTCTCAAAACTTTTGTAAATAATGAATGGAATTGAAAAAAATGAGGGAGTAAAATAAGGAGCCAAAAAATGTCCCGTCTCACATGGTCCATTAGCAAAGTTGCCACATTTTGACATAGTCGCTACAGCCACGTTAGCTGTCGTGTCAGACGACAAAGAGCGCGAAACACACATGATGAATGATCCACTTTCCCCACCAGATCCCCACGTTGGATGCCACGTACTTTGCGCGTCCGCAAAGTCCCGCGTCGCCGTGTTGGATCCGTCTAACCACGGCTTACCGCCCTTGTTGTCAGGGAACCACCCATTGGTACCGCCCACCGCCAAGTCCAAGATTAGGTAGAATGCTGGATAGAACATGAAATCAGAGTTGGAATAATGAGAACAAAGAAATTTATGTGTTTCGCGGTCAGGGGTTTCCGCACCATAATAATAAAAAAAGGAAGGATAACTCACGTTGGTCAAATGGCGTCGCGTTCGTTCCGTTTACCCATGGGTTTTCAAGTACGATAGGTGTCGTCCCGTTTTCAACAACGGGAGGGAAATCTCCCCGGGCAAAGAATGGCTTGTTGAACGTGAGCTGGAGCATATAGTTAAGCCGCGAATCGACATAAATACGGCTTGAATCAGGAACCAGACGGATTTAGCAAGGATATTTACGACACCGCAAAGAAAAGGGGCCTACATGAAATCCGAGTCCCACTCGAGAACGTAAGTATGAAAGGCTTCTCCGTAGTCGGTCCGGCGTTGTGTCCACCAGCCAAACGTTTTCGAAACAGCGTTCAGGAACGTCAATGGACCCCAGTTCAGCGAACCGCGGACGTAATCAATTCCTCTGCAAGCGAGTTCCATCACGCATGCTAGAAAAAGAGAAACATCTGATCTCACTGGTCTGGATATGAACGGGGGTTGCCGCGAGATTCCATTATGTCAATTTCACCGCTCGCAGGCCACGGACCATATGTGTTGTTCACGGGAAGCATCCATATGGCAGGCCAAAGCTGCAAACAAGTAAGAATGTGGTCGTCGAGGGAATGTCAGTTAGTGCCTACCCAATCACTGTGAAGATGGTCAGGCATCATGTTATCGTCATGTTATCAAATGATGCTTACCCTCTTGGAAGTTTGGCCTTGACTTCTACTCGGCCATACCGAATGCTGGCGCTGTTCCTGGTGCTAATGCGCGCGCTCTGGACGGGGGGGATGATGACTCCAGTAGTGGAATTACTGACGACACCGCACGCTTGGTAGTATGCGGTTGGATTGAAAGTCGTGGAATTAGTACCACCGGGAAGTGACTCGGGGTTAGTGGCGTTGTATGTGCAGTCGGTCAGGTTATATGTGTAGCCGTTGAATACGTTGTCTGAACCGATGAGATCTGACGTCAAGGTTGGTGTGATGTAAAGATAACCATCCTGAACGTAAGAGTTGTTTGTTGAGGAAGTGGTCATCTCAAACTCTCCGTTCCTAGCGCGCATAGGATATTAATATGTGTGGAATGTCAGCTGCAAAGGGAGGCGCTTACCCGAACCCTCCGAGCTCAATCTCGCGAAACCAGTTTCCGCCAGATCCAAAGACGGTGTTGGTGTCTGAGTTAAACTCTTCGTCGAGGACCATGCAGAGGTTGCCCTTGAGCATGGGGACGCTCTTGTACCCAAAGTAGCATCTTATGCCAGACGCAACCACGCCAAGGAACGCGACTCCGTATGTGAGGAAGTAAGCGATGCGAGCATAGGGATCCTTCTTCTGGACCCAGGGCTTTTCGATGGTGCTGGGGTCATCGAGGAGGGTGGAGCGCATGCGCATTGCCTTCTTCTGAGGGAAGCGGGTGAGGGACGAGTGTGCGGTCATCGGCCGAGACGGTGGGGGCGCGAAGCTCTCACGCATGCGTATGTGGGAGGAGTTACGACTCGCGCCCAGGTTAGTGTTTCGGCTGCCATAGTAGGATGCGTTGCGGGGCAGGCCGTCTGCGGAGGGCGCGATGGAGACACCCTGGCGAAGAGGGTGGGGGGACTCTGGTTCTCCTTGCGGAAGGACGGCCGGCGGAGAGGAACCGCGGGAGGACATTCCACTGTTGGAGGAGGAGAAAGGATTACCGCCGGTCCCACCCGCCGTGGACGGTCGGGATCCGTCGAGACTAGAAGAGTCGGCTGGACGGTCCGTACGGCGGTCATCGCCGATGAAGAAGGGAGACTGAGCGGGCTGTTTGGGCGACATTCGACTGGAGAACGGCTCAGACAGCAGTCCATACTTATATTATTATAAGTAGCGTAGTAGTAGTGGGGGGGTCTACATGTCCTCATTCGGAAAACTAAGCAACACGATCGGATCTCAGATCCCGCGGAGATTGTTCGCATCCCGTCCATCGACATCCCAACCTCCTTGCACGATGCACTAGCCACAAAAAGGATAACACTAAATCACACCCCACCCTTTTCCCGTGTCTCAATTAATAAGCACTTTCAGGGACCAGTGCTGTACCTGCTGGACAAAGGTCCACTGATAGCGGCGAGACATGTACGACACTAGTCCACACGGCATGATTACTGAGCGCTACTCGTTCTCGGCAGCACTTTGAGAAAATCGTTCACCCACTGACTTGCCCCTTCGCCGGCATACAGATCATGTTCTCCCCTTGCAACTGCCGCGCGTGCTAGTACCCAGTGGGTTATTGCACGCTCTATTTCAAATGGTCCTATCATGCGTTTCAAATCCCCATCCACACTGACCAATCACAGCTTCTTTATGTTCAGTAGCATTGCTACTCATTGTGGTCGCAGCCCCCTTCTAGTCGTCGGTTTCTCTGATAACCGAGCACCTAACCCCGTATCTCTCGTCCGATCGTCATTTTCCAGATAACGACCGGCTATCCAATATGCCTGCGCGGAGGGAAGAAATTTTGCGAACCGGACGGAGCCCATTCATCCGCTGCATCACGCATGCATGATTCCCCCTCTCAGATTCCTTGTGGCACCCTGACCACGCCCCACGATCTGAAATCCAAATATACATGCACCGCTTCCACTACCAGAGTTTTGGTATTTCGATGGTCCCTCGTAAATCCGCAGTCCATCACTGCACAGCAATCGATAGAAAAAAAAAGAAAACGAGAAAACCGATCAAGTCGAACGTGGTTCATGATGGCATGAGGGAACCAGTTTTGCCACATGCCCTAACTTCTTCGCACCTCTCACTCGCTAGAGGAGAGGTCTCAACACGGCGCACGAGACTATAGCTGCCGGTCTCATCGCTGAACAATCACTGCGAGCACAGCTAGAAAAAGTACATCCGATAGAAGCAATATGATTACCCGTTTTCGTCCAATTTGATCGAGTTTAACACGTGGCTAACTTCAATGAGTCGACCCAGCTGATAGCGTTACAAACTTGAAAACAGATATACATGGTGGGTTGAATCAAATGGTTCCTACTCCCTCAACATTCCAGCAATCAGCACGTTGCATCGTGATCGATCCATTCAGCTGACGCGATCAGCCGGCCATGCGTTCATATATCATGTTTTAGTGCGTTCGGGGTAGCTGGGGATAACACCTTCTCTTCTATTTTCGTCTTCGTTTGGTCAGTGCAGCGGTGTAGTAATACATAACTGACGTGATGAACGGCAATCGTTATGGCGGTTTCCACACGGAGGGCTCCACTATGTTTCTCAAAACTCGATCTGTACCCAAATCACTGCCGCAATCCGGACGGTATCAAGAGAATTGGAAGGCATACAAATGCATAAGTAATGTGCTATTCTTGTTAACGCTGACACTGGCAGAAATGGAACAAAACAAAGACATATACGTTGCGCTTCACAACGACCGAAGCAGCGTAGATATCGTATCGATCAGTGCAGAAGGCGCCGAGAATATAGACACGTTTTGAGTAAGTTGAACCGTTTCGATAGTTGCGGTCGATCGGACGGAGAATATAGGGCAGGCAGGCACAATTTACAAACCGAACTGAAAAGGGAAAAGGGGTTAAGCAAAAAGGCAATGGACAAGACTCAACAGATAGAGATCGAGCACGCATGTTCCACGCGCGACCACGATTGTGATTGCGATGGGTAACATCGAGTCCAGAAGAGGGCATAAGAAAAGTGCTACGTCGTTTGTCGCCGGGGTGCCCGGATTTAGAAAATAAACGATGACATACGTTTCGGACCGAAATCTTTTTGTCCGGAGTCGGCTCCTCAGCTGCTACTCGGGTGTGAGATAACCGAAGCCTGGAATGTCGAAAATATCTGACTTTCTGAGTAAGGGGGCCCCGACTTCAAAGAGATCTAGTACTTTTTGTGCTTTCCGAATGCAGCACAAAAAGCACTTTACTGATGCTTGGGCGAGTTACCGCCGTAGCTCGGTACGGGAACACTTGTCACGACAGTCGATGAGCCTAGTCAGGCTACAAGACCACGGCGACGAAGAACATAGTAGCGCGTGTATCCGTCAATCGTGGACGAACTGAGGCTGTCGTTAGGTTTGATACTCCCGGCAGCCTGTTCACCCGACCGGCCAATCGCACGAAAGGATCGGGGCACAGGAATAAGGATAACGATAGGGATAAGGTACCACGCATCGTCGCAATACGATAGACATGATTAGCAAGTTCTGGTATAACGGTAGGTCGAGCCAGATGCTCGGATAGGGAACGAGCTTGAAGCTTCAGGAACGTAAAGCGGGAGCACCTACGTATCCTGACCGATAGCTGCCTGCCAGTGCTGCACTGGATTTTCATTACCAACCACTGACAAAGGCACCAATGGACGTGATGCATGTGCGTTTGGTTGCGTCCTAGAAACTGCCCCATTGGGAACCAAGGCGCAGTCACGAAGCTCCATTCTATTCCGATGTTTACGATAAACCCATCGAGTTTCCCGATGCGGGGGGTGAAGGCCGTCGTCTGTGATCGGGAGTACGTGTGTGCATAGCATACACCAAAGACGAACGTTGCAAGATAGGAAGAATGTGGTTGTCTACGACTCGGATATCGCGAACCCATGGTCGCAAATAGAGAGGGTATTGTGGAAGAACTGCTACACCTGCCTTCATATAGCAGGATTTTCGAAGCTGCAGATGGCGAGTAGTCGTGGACCACATTAATGATATCGTCATCATCCACCTTGGCACTTAGCAAAAACGGAAAAGTTCATCCGGAGGATCAGCGCCCATGGTATCTGAGATTCCTGAGATGAGTGTCATCCCGTTTCAGAACCACTGGCACGTTCCACTCCGAGGGACCGGAGACTGCTCGAATCAAGCAAATGCATCGCGCGACCAGCCCGTTCCACCACCTGGATGGCCTGAAGGCCTTCTTCAAGTTGTTGCTGCATCCTCGATTCTCATGACGCGCCATTTCCCCCTTCCTTGTTGGCTAGTGTGGCTTTTTCATGCTCGGAATGATAATGTGCGAACGTTTGGACTCTCAGTGATCTGGAGAGAGGGGCAAACGAACGTTCGGATTTGGTATGCGGCGAGCGGATACCCCCCAATCGCGCATCAGGTTTACCATCCAGTGCTATTGTCCCTCACATCCTTCCTTCCCTTTCCGCATAGCCACATTGCAACGAGTCGTCTCTGCAACTCCCCGCTTCCGCAATCTACATCGAGTTAGTTAGTACGGAGAATGGTTTAGCTGGTGGTGTAGTCATGATCGGAAATGGTAAATGCCACATATTGACGGATGCTAACAGTTGTTTGTTCTCGATGTTTGGGTTGGCCGCCAACCGTGTTGAGAACACGTTCACCTTGGAGGAACAGGAAACGCTGTTTTCTCCATCCTTCACACTCGGGTTGTGCAAAAAAGCGCGCAGCCTCGTTGATTGACGAGATATGCAGAATGAAGGGCTTGAAAATCCCTCTGGAGGTATCTCAGTGATCGTCAAAAACAAATCCAGAGGCTCCACACACTTCGAGTAATTAAGTTGGTGAATACGGGGAATTGGACGATGAAATGGGACGACTGTTATCGGACGATGGCACCGACGGTGATACGAATACTTCATTTAGGCGTGTAACAGGGACAGAGACGGGATTTTAAGACTTGCATGTGTCCAGCCGACGTTATGTTGGACGTACACATGCGAACTTAGACATTACCAAACTCGAAAAACGACCACATGGATGCAACAACTTGCGCTACTCTCTTAAAGGTACAATCAAATCAAATCAAAACCTGATACATCAACTGCAACGTGTGCCGATGTGCCGGTTTTTTGAGTCGAAAAAATGCCCGCCCACCTCACGTCGTAGGCAGCAATTTCGCTTGCAAGCCATGCACTGGGTCGCTGACATCCTTATTGTTGTTATTTTATCTCGACGACAGTCTATTGGCACCCCGGGGGGATCGACTTCGTAGATCACCAACCATCGATAAGTGAGCCCTCTAAACGACGAAACTCCTCGGACTGGTCCGATGCAGGAGCTTCGATTCTATCCCGGCAAGAACGTGTAGACCGGTACATGAACGTATAACCGTCTCCCCTGTTAGGGCAGCTTCGAATACATGTCCGCCAGGACTGGCTATGCGAGCTTGCGATAAAAAAAAATGATCGCCCTCTCATTTTATCAAAACGTCAGGCTCCAGATCATCTCCTCAGCCGGTCCTGCGATGCCCGGTCAGTGAAGTGATCATAATATGTATATCGCTGATCAGGAACTCGAATTGGTGGTTTCTAACCTGGTCTGGACGATGCTCCTTCCGGCATCCTCGACCCCTCGATGCCGATTCGCAGATTCTCTCACGAGCGCCGCCAATGATACATACCAAGGGTGGTAGGGCCTTTCCCACCACATGTGGATCTGATTGCATGTCATTCACCAGGCTGGCGGTTTTCAATATCGGAATTGTGCCATTTTAATTGTGCTGTCTTTCAGGTCCCGTATCGATGGGGATATCTATTAGCATCCTCGACCTATCGCAATTAATATCAGAAGGAGAGGAGAGTCAGCATCGCATTCTGGATATCCTCCGTTCTTTGCGACCACTTCCCAGAATTGAATTAACACGTTTTATTTTATTTATTTATTTCACTCCCCCGTCTCATCTTATCTGCCCTCCTCCGTGCTTCAGAGTGCCCTTCCATACTTATACCTTTCAATTTTCAGCCAGACATGACCCTAGTCACGCTCCCCCCCCTCCTTAATCCACCACTGCCCGCCAGCATCCTGGGATCACTTGTCTTGACCATACTTGTATCCTGACACTCTTTTCCGGGTTGCAAAATGGCTATGGACTATGATGCTTACGATGCCTTGCTGCATCACATCTTCAAGAGAGTGAGCACCCCCCCATTTGCGTCCATGATGCACCGCACCGCGACGCGTACTCATATTCGTTGCTAGACCCAGGGTGATGCATGGTTTAAACCTTCAGAAGAGAACATCTCTGCTGGGGTCTGCGTACGGGTCGAACCGGGCCACTTCCGCGTGTTCCCATATGAGAACCCACACCTGGAACCGTTTGAGGCAGCGATTCGCGTTCTGAATCCTGCCGTCGCAGTCAAAGTGCGGAGCGCCGCAGTCCATGCTGCATTGGCTACCGTGTACGTCAAGTTTCGTCATTGTTCATCCTATTCCCGTTTAGGGCCGTGGACGTAGTGATACTGACTTTTTTTCTCCTCCATAGATTAGAGGATGCAAACGCGATCTATGTCGATCTCAACACTCAGATACAAATCCTTGATTCAATGATTGGATTGCCAACTGCAGAGAAAGAACAGTGCGGAGCATTTATTGTATGTGTTACTAGACCCTTGTCATGTTTCATTTCCCATCCCCATCACGGCGCATCCGTCGTCATGCAAAGCAATCTTCTCACGCCATTTCATTTCGTTTAGCGCGATGAACGGGTGCTCGTCCTTTGGTCCGACGACCTAGACAGCATTATTCCGTTATGCAGGGATTTCGAAGCAAGACTGATCAAACTTGTTTGGCGTGCGCGAGGAACCATCCCCACAGCTCCCTCTGAGCTGGCATCGACCCCTGGCATCTCTGAAGACAACCTGCCCGAGAAGGAAAAGGAAGAAACTGACGCCACCGCTACCCTCAAGCGAGGCACCGACGGGAACCGAGACAGGGAGCCCCTGCAGCCGCGCACGTTGTCGAAGCTCTTCAGCTGGCGCTCGACACGTTCAGACCATGCAAAGGACTTGGAGAAAGCTACGATTACACAGCGTCGAACGCGGCTTTTGGCCCCATTCTACAATGGGCTGGGATGTGCTCTAGCTTTATGTATGTGATCTCATGAGTTCCTGATCTGGAGTTGTTCGACTGACGTGACCTTACTACTCAGTCTTCATTGGTTCTGCAGTCAGCACGCTCTTGTCGGAGTCAGTCTTGGACGGGCAGTGGATACGGTTCGCGCTTCTGGCCACCGCACCTTTAACCTTCTGTGTTTCCATTGTAAGTATGTCAACATTGTTTGATGTACGTTCGCACTCATCGTGTCCCCTTTCCAGTTTTTCTGCAATCAGATCATTGTCAATGTCTCCATGATGTCGGTTTTGCCGTCTTCCGTGCGCAAGGTCTGTCTCTGACACTCATGTTCACCCGCAGTCTTGGTCCAGTTTCGCAATTTTATGAAAACTCTCGTTATTATTCTGCAACAAAACCGGAACCGAACAAGGAGGTGGACTTGGATCTCCCGCACATCACTATTCAGATGCCTGTCTACAAAGAGAGTTTGGAGCAAACGATGTCCGTATATTTTGTTTTATTTTTCATATCGACTGATATAGATCCTATTTTTTTTTTTCAAGTGCACCTTCCGTGTTCAGTCTCAAGAAGGCCATGCAGACCTATGCCCGTCAAGGCGGGACTTCGGCTATCTTCATCCACGATGACGGTCTCCAGTTGATATCAGATAAGGATCGAGAAGAGCGTGTCGCATTTTATGCGGATCACAACATCGGATGGGTCGCTCGACCCGCTCACGAGTCGTCCCCAGACGGATTCAAGCGTGCCGGGCGCTTTAAGAAGGCTTCCAACTTGAACTATGGTCTCGCACTCAGTTTGAGGCTAGAGAAGCATCTCAAGACACTCCAGGACATAGAGGAGCAAGCTGAGGTGAATAGTGTTATTGGTGCCGACGACGTTTCGTTGGAGGACCGCGCGCTACATATGGCATGTGACGAAGTGCTTGCCGAGACCGATGGGAAATGGAAACCGTGGGCTTCGAATGGGAAGTCGATCCGCATTGGGGAGATCATCCTCATCGTGGATTCAGACACGTTAGTCCCTGAAGACTGTCTACGTGATGCTGCGCGGGAACTTGCCGAGAGCCCCGAGGTCGCTATTATCCAACACGAGTCAGGTATGTGTGTCATCAGTGATCGTTCCTTGCCTGGGACAAGAGAACAGTTCTCAGGGTGCTTACTCCGTTTCGTTATTTCTGCATATAGATGTCATGCAGGTCGCGCATCACTACTTTGAAAACGGGATCACACATTTCACAAGACGTATCAACAAATGTATTTCACTCGGATGTGCGAATGGAGAAGTGGCCCCCTTCGTCGGACACAATGCGTTCCTTCGGTGGTCGGCATTGCAAGATGCCGCGTTTGTTGACCCCGCGGATGGGAATAAGAAGATCTGGTCGGAATCAAATGTGTCCGAAGATTTTGATATGGCCCTGAGACTCCAGGTTCGTCCTTCCACATGTGCTCTAGGCATTTTTTTCGTGACAGGACCATGCCCCGGATATGCAGTTGAGACGCTACACCATTCGATGGGCCAGCTACTCCGAGGGCGGCTTCAAGGAGGGTGTTTCCCTCACTGTGGATGATGAGTTGAACAGGTGGCAAAAGTATTCGTACGGTGTGTTTTCCACGAGTATCTTACACCGAACGAGACTCCTAACTGATCGGATGTTCGCATGGTTCGATCGTTGGTAGGCTGCAGCGAGCTGATATTCAATCCTTTGATCACCTGGTGGCGCCTGGGTCCGATCAACAAGCAGCTGCGGATATTCTTGTGGTCTGACGCGCCCGTCCATTACAAACTCAGCATGATGTCCTGTACGTGATTTTCGTCGTTCATTTGTCGTCGTGCCTCGGTTCATATGGCGTTGGCGTTGGCGCTGGCATTTACATTAGATATGTTCTCTTACTGTAAGTGCTGCTAATGCCCCGTCCTAACGTCGATGAACTCATATTTTATTTTTTGATAGATGGAATTGCTGCTGCAGCGGCGATGTCTCTTTTGAACTATATCCTTCTCGGGTTCGGACTCCAGGTAGACGGCTACTACCTCCACAGCTTTGAGGTATTCTTAGCCATCATTGCCGTATTCCCGGGATCGGGCAACCTGGCATACATCATGCTCGAGTATCGATTAGGTCACCATAATCTGATGTCGTCGATCGTTGAGACGCTGAAATGGATACCATTCTTGTCAGTTCCGTTCTTTCCTGATTCCTACTCCTGCTCTTGTTCCTCTTGGCAATTTTCGCTGACGCCCATATTTCGTCAACTATGACAGCTTCTTCTTCTTCAGCGGTCTGAGTATCCACCTGAGTGTTGCCCTCCTTGCACACATGTTTTCGTACAACATCACGTGGGGCGCAACCAAGAAAGAGGTGGAGCGATCGAATTTCTTCATCGAGGTTCCACGAATCCTGAAGCGGTTTTGGCTCGCGTTTGCCATCTCGTTTGCATGTTTCGCGGCGATGATTATCTTCAGCACCGATCTCGTCACGGCGGACTGGAAAATCTCGGGCTCATATTGGGCTGTGATATTCCCGCTCGCGATCGTTTCCGGATGTCACGTGTTGTTCCCTGTGAGTACTTATTTGCGTGGTGTTCTAGTCTTTGCGACTCTGTATTTTGTTTCACTCAATGGCTCTCCCTTTCAACAGATCGTTCTCAACCCGTGGTTAATGATTTTTTCCTACTGATTCGATTTTTCTACGTGAGTGGGATGTTCGTGTGTCTCTTTTTTTTGCGAACAGACAATGGCCGCTCGTTTGTCTGCATTCTTTCCGCATACACCATCTTTTTGTCTCTCACTCTTGATTCCATCATGTTTATAGATCTTTATTTACTAGGAAAGGATATCTTCATTTAGTGGGAACCGGGGAATTGTGTTTGTGCGTACGTATGAGCATAGATCCAATAGAATGTCGTCAATACGGTATATCAATTGTGCATTATGTATTGGTGAATATTATCCACGTTGCACTTTTTTTCGAGCTTGTCTATCTCGATCTCGGTTTCAATGGCATCGACTGCTAATTGGTGGGTTACTTGACGTATCGCTGGTTCGTATGTACTCTATACAGTAAATCGCATACCAACCCCAGGTTGCACTGGGGCTTCCGAAAGTTCAGGTTGACGAAAACATTGATTGTTCCGAATGATAGGCGGTTGCAAAATGATAAACTGCAGACTAGCAAGTAAGACCGAGTATAATGAGCGACGGTATAGCCATCTGATGAGTCGCAGGGTGATGTTGAAAGATTTGGTTTGTCATGTCCTCAGGTTCGCTGAGACCGTTAAGCCTAGGTATCTAGGATCGATTGTGATACTAGTAGGAGTATTACTGTATATAGCTAGCTAGCTCACGTCGTTTAGTGTAAGGTCTCGGTTAGTATGCCTTGATTGATATTATGTGCGCAGCTCGACGATGACGACGTGACGACAGAAGTTCCCCAACCGTCGGTTGCTAACAAACATGATGAAGGGGTGACACAGCCTCGAAGACGAACTGACCAGGTATATACATCCATGTGTTTGTATGCCCAGTATGGCACTATAGACTCTGATCATTGATGTATGTAGAATGTCAGTGTCCTCTCGATCCATTATGGAGTCGCTTGTGCAGTTAGCCCAGTATTGTATGGCGCGGACCCGGCCCACTGGGAATTATGGATGACGTGGCCTTGCAGCTTACTTGACGACTAGACCTGGACCTGGTAGTCCATGATCACAGAGCCATGCCACTGCAGTAATATAATGTAATTTTTACGGTCTCGGCGGAGACCGGCGGGACTCCTGGTGCACCTAAAAGTCTCGACAGGCGGCGAGAAACCGCCTGGAAAATGTGTTGACGTAATAACGATCGCGTACATATATTAGGAGCTGGTTAACGTTACCGCAGGGATCGTATGCAACTCGGACCTGAATGTTTGTTGACGTAGTAACGATCGCGTACTACTACGGACCCGGTCGGGAAACACTAGCAGGGCTCGAGTTGGTTCACGTTATCGCGGGGATCCGGCGGGGATTGTTCAGGCCCGGGCCCGAGTTACATAGTAGCTGACCAACGCACTACGTCACGGTACTATGACTGCTAGTGGTATAGTGAGTGTGCATCGCAACGTGAGGCGCACGGTGAAATCGTTGAACCCACCAGGACACGATGAATTGATAAATGAAATAAAATCCCTGAGACCGTTATTCTCAGTTTAGTCAAATATCAAGGATGCCATTGCTGTTGGACAGTTTGGCACAAGTGCTGTCAGAGAACGAGAACGATTTGTCAAAAAAAAGAACGACAAATGAAGGGGAGACGGTGAAAGTTGGCACCGTGACAGGAGTTGAAATGGCTAGTATCCCTTGATTTCGTCGCTTGGTCAATGGTGAATCCATCAGTACGCGTTTGCCCCGAACACTCAACGATCCAGGCCCAGGCCCTCGCTGACGGTGATAGTAGGGGGGTGTTGACATTGTTTTATGGAAAAATAAAAATATAATAACGATTCGCATGATCACTTGAAGCGCCAGTCACTGTAAAGCCTGCACAGCCACTAACTTTGTCCCGGAAAATGACATGAGCGTCGAATTAATGTTGAACTGCCCAGGAACATCTCAACATCTCAATATTGACTCAGATACGACAAGGCGACCCCCCGGTCAAGAAAGTAGGATGTTTACTTGTTTTTCACACGGTCCTGATCCTCGGCTTGTCCCACTTGAAAGGTTCTACCATTAGTATTCCCGTTATCTCAGGTCCAACACGGATTATTATAGCCGTGTTTATTATTTGTTCCTGTGCACTGGTATGTACCCAATATCGACATAGATAGCGTTAACCTTTCCTTGAACCCCTAGCGTATCGTATCGCACCATTTTTTCCATTGGATGCGGCAAGACGCTCTTGCTCAGCGCTCAATGTTCAAATCTCGGTAATGTGGCGCACCCCTGCCTAGACCAATGCCATGGTTGTTGGTACCTTCGTTTCGTTAGCACGCCGTACGGAATTCGTGCAGGGTACTTCTCCCATTGTACCTTTTTCGTCAGTGCGTCATGCATGATATGATCCTGATATGATCTGGCATTTGCATCACGGTCAGTTCTGTCCTGCATATTCATTTTATCGAAGGAGGTTTCACTGGAACGTGCCTACGTACCAACCCGGGGAGATTTCCGGTTCACATCAACAATAATATTGTGTCGTAAAGCTCCAGAACCTGGTGCCAGGTACCTGCTGTTTGCCAGATACGAGAATATCTCAGTTCCTCAAATCCCCCGTCGTCTCCATTTTTATGTCATACCTTCCACCTTCCATTCCTTCGAGCTCTCGCGATGGCTACCATCGACTACGATCCCTACGATGCACTCCTTCACCACGTATACCAACAGGTAAGCTGTGCTATTCTACGGAAGCCTTTCTGTCTCCCCACACATTCGAAATCAGACACAAGGAGAAGTTTGGTTTAGGCCCGCGGAGGAAAGCATTGCGACAGGTGTATGTCTTCGCACAGAAAGAGGCCATTTCAGAGTCTTCCCCTACAACAATCCCTTGTTAGCCCCCTTTTCAGCGGCAGCCAGACTGCTTAATCCAGCAGTTGCTGTCAAAGTCCGTAACGCCGCCGTCCATGCGGCCTTTTCAACAATGTGAGCCTTTTTATCAGGTATACTTATACTATTTTTCGCTGTAGCATTGAATTTTATTGATAGAGCAGCCAATGAGAGGTCCATGTACATCGATTCGGACACTAAGATCCAAGTTATCGAGACTATGAGCGAACTCCCCCGCGCTGAAAAAGAGCAATGCGGAGCATTCATCGTAAGTGGTCTTCTCACTTCGATGACTCCAGCTTAGCTCATCGCGAATTTTACAGCGAGACGAATGGGCGCTTATGGTTTGGTCCGACAACTTTGAAAATATAATACCATTATTTCGTGAAATAGAGGGCAAGTTGATCAAGCACGTGTGGAGACATCGTCACATCACAGCGCGGCCGAGCACGACCGAGTCCAGGCTTTCTTCGGTGGCAGCTTCAACCGGTGCTTCAGATGTCAACCTAACAGAAGCCCCTATCATCGAAGAGATCCCTGTGACGGAGAAAGAACGGGGGAATTCCAAGTTTGCACCCGAGTCCAAATCTTTCTGGCGTCGGAACTGGAGGGTGACGGAGAGAGCGGGTAGCCGTCAGCCGTCAGATCCCGAGAAAGACGGCTCGCAGAAGAAGGAACCACGGCCAACGCGTCTCTATGCTCCGTTTTACTGCGGACTCGCGGTCGCGTTCTCGATATGTAGGGTTCTCTGTTACCTTTTCCACTTCTTTGCTCTGAATCATGCCGACTTTTCAGTCTTCATTGGGAGTGGGACTGCCGTTCTGCTCGCGGAAATGGTGCTAGACTCTGGTTACGTTCGGTTCTCCCTGCTTGTTACGGCGCCGTTCCTGTTCTCCGTTGCATTGGTAAGCCTTCCGAACACGTGGGAAACGTATGGCATTGACGCCGAGGATATTATTAGTTCTTCTGTCTTCAGCTGGTTGGAAATCTTTCTTTGGTGTACGTCCCCGCTCGCGTATGCCTACATTGTCTTTTTCACATTACATGCATGTAGGATCGGACCTGTCGCCCAGTATCATGAAAATTCCAAGTACTACTCTGCCATTCGCCCTAGGCCGAATAATGAGGTTGACGCTGCCCTGCCTCACATCACCATCGAACTCCCAGTGTTCAAGGAGAGCCTAACAGAAACGATGTACGCCTCAACGAAATTTTTGACCAGACCCTCTCTTGATGGCATTATATAGTACGCCATCCGTTAACTCTCTCAAGAAAGCTATGCAGACTTATGCCAGACAAGGCGGTACATCATCCATTTTTGTCCATGATGATGGTCTGCAGATCATCGGCGAGGAGCAACGTCAGGAGCGTATCGACTTCTACGCCAACCACAACATCGGATGGGTAGCTCGCCCGAAGCACGATAGTACGCCCGGAGGTTTCAAGCGTGCTGGGCGCTTCAAGAAGGCGTCTAACATGAACTACGGGCTGGCGCTCAGCATAAAGCTGGAAAAGCATCTGAAGGCGCTCGAGGAGGCAGTGGAGAATGACGAGATGGAGGAAGACGAAAGTCAATGCCTGGAGGACATGGCGCTGGAGATGGCCATCGAGGAAACATACGAGGAAAGCGAGCGGAAATGGCGTCCTTGGGCGTGTAACGGAAAGTCGTTGCGAATCGGTGAGATTATCCTCATTATCGATGCGGACACTATCGTGCCAGAGGTAAAGGCTGTCTTTTGTTCACGTCGTCTTCGGTTCTCACTAAACAATGGATAGGATTGTTTACGCGATGCTGCCCGTGAACTGGCAGAGTGTCCGGAAGTGGCCATCATTCAACATGAATCAGGTGGATTGTTGTACCTTTCCTCTGGCAGCAGATCCTGATGTCCGTGTTTGTTTGTAAGATGTCATGCAGGTTGCATTTCACTACTTTGAAAATGGTATCGCGCACTTTACTCGGAGAATTAACAAGTCCATCTCGATCGGTTGTTCGAACGGTGAGGTCGCACCATTTGTTGGACACAACGCCTTTTTGCGCTGGTCTGCACTGCAAGAGGCCGCGTTCATCGATCCTCTGGATGGAAAGAAGAAGATTTGGTCCGAATCGAATGTCTCGGAGGACTTTGATATGGCACTTCGCCTTCAGGTAATCACCTCCCCTTGATGGATTATATCCTCGGGTTTTCTAAACTGAGCCTTTTCTACAGCTCAAGAGTTATATCATTCGTTGGGCGACATATTCGAATGGCGGGTTCAAGGAAGGTGTGTCGCTGACTGTCGACGACGAGCTCAACCGTTGGCAAAAGTATTCATATGGTACACGCCCTTGCAGTGTCATCGTTCACAGCGCTGAAAAGTCCTTTGTGTTAGGTTGTAACGAACTCATCTTCAACCCACTGGTTGAGTGGTGGAAGAAGGGACCGATTGCGAAACAACTCCGCATATTCGTTTGGTCTGGCGCGCCAGTGCATTACAAGTTTGCGATGATGGCCTGTGAGTTGCTAGTTAATTTTCTCAGGTTCTCTTGCGCTTAGTCGACCTCGCAGACATGTTTTCGTACTGTGAGTTTCATCATGGAGACCTTCCTGCTTCTTTCAACTCATCGTCATGATTGTTAGATAGGATTGCCGCGGCTGCCATTTTGTCGGTTCTCAACTACTTGCTCCTCGGGTTAGAAGTACAAGTCGACGGATTCTTCCTTCATAGTTTCGAAGTCTGGTTGGCATGCACCGTCGTCTTCCCGGGGCTCGGTAACCTGGGCTTCACGCTGCTCGAATACCGCCTCGGACACCGCAGCTTGTTGTCTTCTTTATTCGAGAATCTGAAATGGGTTCTGTTTTTGTGCGTTTTCTTTCTCCGTCGAACTATTCCGTTGATTTCATCTCCATTCTTATTCCTGATTGCCTCGTTCTTTCCAGCTCTTTCTTCTTCGGGGGTCTGAGCATCCACCTGTCGCAAGCGTTGTTGGCGCACATGTTCTCGTATAACATCACATGGGGAGCAACCAAAAAGGAAGTCGAACGTTCCAACTTCTTCTTAGAAGTCCCGAAGATCTGGCGGCGTTTCCGGGTGGCGCTCGTGTTGAGCGTGATCATGATGGCTGGGATGATCTTGCTGAGCACAGCAGTGAATGTCGTGCCCGTTGGCTGGCAGGTCGATGCATATGACTGGGCAGTGGTATTACCTCTTGCGTACGTGATGCAGCTCATTCTCGAATCCGATGGCACAGATCGTTAATATTTACTCCTTTTTCAGGATTGTCGTTGGGTGTCATATACTCTTCCCTGTAAGTTTGTCGCAGTGTTGGTTTCGGAGCATTTTGACTCACTACACCCTTCTGCCTAGATTGTTTTGAATCCTTGGCTTATGATATTCTCGTACTAATGGTGGGTAAACCGTGTCCCTCCTTTCCTTGGCTTGCGCTCCGCACACAAATATGAATGTGTGAGCTAACATTGTGCGGAGGCGGATGTGTGTTTCTCTTTCTTTTTTTTTTTGGTTTACTTGTTCGGTACATGGACGATACTTGCACAAGATGGTAATCAATGATCGTCCTATATGGTAATCTTCTACTACACGATCATGGAGGAAAGAACTTATTTGTAGTCTTGAAGGTGCCTTATTTAACTTCCCTTTGTTCGGTAGTTTCAGCCATCGTGAGCACTTACTTCATAACCTGTCACCAGTGATTCTGTACCTATCCTCATATCCATATTTTATTCATTTTGTATGTTATTCTGCGTGATCCCGTGCTGGTCAGTTATACTTGAGCATGTTCAAGAGCATCGGTGGAAAGCTGAGATGTCGAAAGTCATTCCCATCAATACGGGGCGACGGCTCTCCATTAACCGTATTGCGGATCGGTGAGAAGGTGAGTAGCGATAACACGGGATGATCAGACCAACTCGCCACTGCAAGGGATTCATTGCCTTTTTAAAAAAGAAGGCCACAGAACACCAGAGCACCAGGTGATGTCAAGTACGATACAAAAAGAGGGGGGAAATAAAGAAATAAAAATACTGCAACCTCAATCAAACAGTGGTTACCTGCTCCCCAGTTTTATTTTTGCCGCTAATCTGTTCAGAAGCTCTTCAGAGGGGACGGGCCAGATATTTGTTAATCGAGGGGAGGCCGTCCCTGAGGGGAAACTCTGGCGTGATTGGATGTACGTTCTGTTTTGTGGGAGCGCCTTCTGAAGCTCCGTCCATAATTCATCATCCAGATCCGTGAGCACTTCAATATCAATACCCACGGTGGGCGGGTTCCATGCATACACCAGACTATGCGTTCGGGGGAACCCAAACTGTTTAGATAATCGATCTTGAAGGAACCTCGCAAGCCGATAGCAGCACCAACAACACTTCCTGCTGACTGCAATTTCATCGACCATATCCAACTATGCGATATACACTGATCAGCAAACTTGAACATCCATTAGAAGTTGAACACATACCTGATGACCGAGGAAGTCGTCCAATAGATACTCGCCTTCTATTGGATTTCCGTTGTTCCAATTGTTGTCACGGTTGTAGTGCCCATATGCAAGCAGCCCCATGAGAGTCGCCTCCGCATGCACTGTTCCTGTAAACGTCAATGATTTGCAATGTTGTTCCAACACACGAACCCTCCGATTCACGTCGTCGTTGTCTCCTGGATCGAGACGTCTTCGGTACATTGGTATGAACTCTTTGGCTGTTAACATCGATCTGTTACCCGGTGGAACTTTAACAAGTCCAACAATAAACTTTGTTCGCTTCAAGACGCTCGGGTTGGTCAGATATTCCAATGCAGCGTGCCAAGCCACGACTGCCTTCAGATATCGAAGCACAGTCTTGCTGGCACGTTCACCAGGTTCCGGCATTACGTCCATGTCTAACAAGACCCTTAGAAGAGTGTATGTATGCATAAGGTACATGTCCTACCATCTTCATTCTCTTCATTCTTAGCTGGTGATGATAGCAATCAGTAAGTAGAATGGAGCGGGACCAAACTCGCCAACCGTCTTGACAGCGCAGAGACCTGGCTACATGCTCCCCGAGACTGGTGTTCTCTAGGAGGTCCTGCAGAACTCCCTTCCAGAAAACGTAGACATACAAACTATGGCACCACATCTCAACATCAGCGACTGCAGAAGATTGTTACAGCGTCAGAGATTTGTGGCCAACACCCTTCAGAGGGTTTTCGGCGCTTTGAATACTGGAATCCAAGCCCAAGAGAATCACGGCAAGAAGTCTGAGCCACAACAGGGATGTTTTGATTGATAGCAACCACTGAAGCTGGTCATCCGCATCGCGTCTATATTCCTCAGGCATGAGATTAGGGAAAATATTGACCAACCCCCTAGGAATAGTAGGAACCCATCGTGGCTGCAACGTGGTTTCCGAGTCGTCGAGTTCGCCATCCAGAGGCTTCCACGACCGAATGACATCAAAGAGTCGACGACCGTCAAATAATCGTTTGTCTGCATGAAATCTTGCTGAAAGTTTGCGATAACTGCGTATGACCACAAAACATTGCAAAGCAACGAAATCAGGTTGCTCATCTAGCCCTCTACTATTGTACTCCTCGAGGGCGGTCCAAATGTCTGAAATATGATCTTACAACGAACTCGCATCCGCTGGCCTAGCACGATAAGCTGCAAAGAAGAACTTGGACTGCGATTGATTGTACTAGGTAGACTTCAATTACATAAGTACGAGACCTTGATTACTGTCAGTGATCAAATGGCTCGCAGACGTCGTTCCCCGGTCATCGTCATCACCGGCACTCCAGGAACCGGTAAATCGACGCACGCGGAACTTCTCGTCTCCAGCGGCGAGTCCCCGGTACCGCTCCGTCATATCAACATCGGCGAGCTCGTCAAGGCGCGCAGCCTCCATCAGGGATATGACGAGGAGTGGCAGTCGTATACGGTCGATGAGGATAAGGTGTTTAACCTTTTTTGTCTCCCTCTCCTTCTCTCTTATCCCGTAACGAAAAAGCTTCTAGACGAGCTTGAACCTCTTGTGTCCGATGGAGGGTTGATCCTCGACTGGCATACGTGCGACGCGTTTCCCGAGCGTTGGATTGATTTGGTTGTTGTCATCAGATGCAACCATACGCTTCTCTGGGATAGACTCGAGAAAAGGTACGTCAGATCTCTGTACTTGATCACGTTGTTTTTCTCTCCCCACCGTCTCTCATTTACAGACGATATCCACTCAAGAAAATCCAAGAAAACAACGAAGCGGAAATCATGAACATCGTAGCCGACGAAGCGCGCGAGTCGTACCGTCCCGAGATCGTGGTCGAGCTGCAGAGCAACAACATGGAGGACTTGGAGCAGAACGTCTCGCGCATCGTGGAGTGGATCGGTCAGTGGATAAAGGACAATAGCAGCAACGACGACGAAGTGGATGAGTCGGAATAGTGGCTAGTGTGTTTCACTTTTCGTACCCCCTCTTCGAATGATGTGTGCGCTGGCCCAGGATATGCGAGCCAACTCGATCGATGGACAGTGCCTCACTCTGACTTCTGAATGTCGAATGCACTGGAAAAATGGTAGATAGTACACACGACTTTTTTTTAAATCCATTTTCCACCATCAGATCATATCCCAATCCCAGGACTGTCCAGAGAAGCCTGTACGCCTGCTTCCACACAGCGCCTTTCATTCACAGACTGGCATTGGCATCGAGAACTTGGCGTCTAGGTAATGACCAGAGTCAGTGTCCCAGTCGCGCGACAATCAGCTCGATTGACTCACCCGCGATAATTCGTACCCATACTCCAACCCTTGCGACTGTGACGCTCCCGAAATCGATATCACGGTCGTAGTGGGAGGTCCGTCGTCACCACCACACGACCCCGTCTCTCCCCAGACAGGAATCGAACCGTTCTCGGCAGCGTTGGCGGCATCAGCGTGACAGCGACGTCTGAGCTTCTCCATTACCCGGCGCGCGTTCAGGTTTGCGAGGACGGTGTTGCAGTAGACGGGACAGAGCGGGAAGTAGATCCCCCCGTAGATGAGGGTGTTGGGGAAAGACAGCATCTACCCACCAAAACATACATGTTCAATTCACTTCTATCTGCATGCACACGAGCGGTGGCAGAGGACAATAAAGAGGAAGGAGAAAAAGAGTGGAGGGAAGATACGTACCGTGATAACCGTAAAGCCTGCCAATAGCGCGGTCCACAGGCCGGTGCTCAGAGAGAGTATCACGAGCCTCTGGATAACGGGCCGCATCCTTAGAAAAACACGGCAACGATGTGAAATCGTGACGCCACGTTCAGTTCTATCGAGATAAAAAAGAAATTTAGCGCTCACTTGTATTGTGCATCTCCCCTACTTCTCCACAGCAAAAGGATCAGGATGGAGGTGATGGAAATGTCAACCATAGCCGCCGTGGCTTGTACCACGGTAAAGGCAACCTACACGTTGGACGGGCGTCAGCGCAAACAAGAAAGCAAGCCGGGTGGAGAACGTATTACGGAGGGAGCCAGGGTCACGAGATCTCGTGTAGAAGGTGCGTCCCACCTGACAACATTGATGAGCATTGCCGAGGATAACACGACAGATGTGACCAAAACAGGGGAAAGATGATCACCCAAAGGCAACGAACGCTTCGAATGGATTAGTGTCTGCGTACAGATAATCAAGGGAATAAACCTGACGTACCTGACGATCCAGCTTCAATGAACCCACCAGACGCATCAGCGAGACCACAAAGGATTACTCCCACATGGAAAGCATACCCAGTTGAAGCGCCGCAGTTGGTACCTGCCGAAAACGTCATGTATGACGGCAGGCCACACAATGGAACGTTGTGCTCACGTACCCAGAGTGCGAAGGGAAGCCATCTCTTCCCACTGACTGTACAAATGGAGATAAGGTGATGATGACCACGCTCATAATGGTGCGAGGGTCATCGATTCAAATCACCCATGAGTACGACTTACATTTCGCAATTCGATCGATAAAGAAGAACTGCGACGGCAGTGCGACAAGGGTCTGTGGTGTGTGCGATGAAACACAGGGAGGAGCCTGACAACGATCCCGCTCACCGTCAACAGGCCTTGCCACTGTCGGTAAAAAGATATCAGGTCCCGGCCGCGGGGGGTGATGAGAGGAGAAAAACGCGCATAGACTCACCAAGTACTCGCTGCGGGGCAAGCAAAGGGGAATGTTTAGCTCGTGCGAAAAGCTTATGAAGTGAGCAACTATCGCCTACATCCTCACGCGATGGACCAGGCCATAGTTGCAGAAATCAATGATCAGTTGCGTATAGACTAGGCGCGTGTGGGTTGTGATAACATGATGATTTTAGTAATATGTTTGGGTCAGGACTTGCTAAGCATTTCCATACCTCCCTTGGCGATAAGAAGTTGATGTGCAGTGTCAGTCATCCTGCGCTTTACAACATGAGAAGGTCGCTTTTATGGGAGGGAGAGAGGCCCACCACAGCCATAAAACCTAGGTAAGATATGAATGGACACGCGACCATCTCGCCCAAACTGCTCTGCTTACCATAACTTTAAGAACGGACTTGTCGAGCGGGAAACTAGAATAATAACCTTGTCACATGCGTTCTCGGTGTGACCAATGAATGGAGGATACTTACTTCATGAAATAAAAGATACTGAGATGGATCAGCATCCACCACTAGCATGCGGAATTTTGATCGACCCACCTCTGTACACAAGTGATCCCCCAAAGTGCGATAGCAAACAAGCAACCAACAAGCTCCGGACCCTCCGTTAGCTCGATAGACATGTGTGGTATATTGCTTATAGAATTAGGATTCATTCAATAGGAAAGGGGAAGATGATACGAGGGGGATAGTGGCAGAGAGTAGACAGACCCCCCAATGGCAGTTTGTTCACGACTTTTTGAGTTGTTGAGATCCAAGACTGCTTCATTGAAAGAGCGGCCCGCGGGACCGGAAATCACTAATCGAAGCTTAGCATCTGGGATAAGCAATAATGATACTTACGCTGAGAAAAATACTTTACACAATATATCAATGAACTCAGGGACAAGCGAATGTGAGTGTATGCAGAAATCGCCTCATCCGTAAAGTTCAGTCCTTGTGCCCGGAAAAGATCTCTGCACAAAGTTATGACAGTCAGCTTTTATATTCAGACAGCTCTCGTGGTATCCACCTTGTATAGAATAGAGATGTTGCAAAATGGACGTCGTGCGCGTGGCACATATGCGGCTAATCGATTACTAGACAGTAACGCAAGAAGTGATTTTACCCACTGCTGTCACAGAGCACTTCTAAAATTTCAAGCGTTGGCAAAATGCCTCGAGTGGGAGCTGTGATTGTCGCACACCAATCTGTCGGGTCAGGGGAAGTCATTTTTTGAGCAGCACGTCATACATCGATACAATGAATATCCGATAGGTGAGTCCATTCTTCAGCGCGGAGACATGCCAGCCGATGGCCGAGGAGACGTAAAAGGATATAATGCTGCAACACCTGCTTTACAGACGTCCCAATCGAATCCCATAATAAAAACAATGCTTAGTGTTTGGCTCGTAGACAGCCTGTTAGAAGAAATGAGGCATGGGGTACATACGAGAAGTGGCTTGCCTTTTTACAGCATGGTTGACAGAAAGGAGACCCCAGACCCGTAAAGATAAGCTCAAATCAGCATCAAGTTCTCTGGCTGTCCCGCCACTAACATCCTTGAAAGGATACGACCCAAATGGGGCTCCACACCGCTCACGAGAGGGACACCACAGAATGATCTCACGATCTCCCATTCTAAGTAGCAGATCGAAGTGAAGACAGATCAAATTATGAAAAGGCACAATTATCTTCCCTACCCGCGTGCATGAGAGTCTGCTGCGGTTGGGAAAAAAGGCAAAGATCCTTTCGCACCCGCACCCGTCCCCGACCGCGCAATGCTATTAGGGCTACCTCCTGATCAAGGATGCTATCATCACTGGAGCTTTCCTGTTGGTCCTGTCGCCCTTGCTGCCAATGGATTATTTAATGTAATACCAGGTGATTCAGCGCCGAATTGAATCGGTCCAACTAACGGTCCTGAACAGGGCCCGATTCATTGGGACGCTCGGTGGTTGATCCGATATAATCGTGGCGGCACAGTCACCCGCAGGATTTAATCAACCCTTGCCCGCGAGATGACAACAACGCTCTGTGCCTATAAGCTCTATGACAAACATCGATGGTCTGAATGGCATCAAGCCACTTTCCACGGGGCATTCGACGCAAGCTCGGTCCGAAGTGTTATCGTTGTACGTACTACCATTGCTCGAATTGACTGACCCTGGCTGAACATCGTACCCATGAGCCGTGAGTACGCCTATCTTGCCGAGCCTGAGGGCTCGATTCGATTGCATTCTTGTACCGCCACTGCACGTGGTGCCTTTTTTCCAACGTTACTGATCCTAGGCTGATGTTCGAGGGCAAGTGTCTGTAACGGTCCACTGGCTGAGTCTTAGTATTTGGGAGTAACGAGTTCCATTATCAACGATGTCGAAAATATGAAGCAAAGCTTTTCCTCAGAATCTTTCCAAGGCACAGGTTTCTCAGTGTCATCCGTAGATGAGATATGGGAACAATGCCTTGCCTTTGCTTACGACACCCATCACTTCAGTAACTGCGAGGGCAGGTGGTGGACTCTGTAAGGACGTGGCACGAGACTGGAGGAAAGGGTACATAAACGAGCGCCCGTGAAGTAACGGCGTGTGCTAACCGAAAAAGGAAACGTAGCGTATGAATCCTACTGAGCCTGCCAGTGATGGCTCAAACATTCAGCCGACAAGCATCTGCATTTCCTTTTTTTTTGTCGCCTCACATTGGTGGAAATGTCTTTCTTCAAATGCTCCTGTGAGTTTACAATACAGTTTTGTCTCTTTCATCGATCCAAATCTTCATCGTGTTGCCCAGCCCCGGAAACACTGAGGACCGACCAAATCGTACCTCTCATACCAAACGAAATATACCTTCACATCCTAGAACTCATCGCCCCATACAAGGGCCGCCTACAGCCCGAGGACCTTATGACACTGCATAATCTGTCGCTCGTTTGCAAGTTCTTTGCCAACATCTGCCTTCCACGAGTATTCGAGCTCGTACAGTTTTTTTGCTCTCTTTCCACTATCCGTCATCGCATTTACATGACATCGCTTGGAACCACGCTTTGCACACGCATCGCAGAGAAGCAGCCTCTCGCGCTGAGAATTGCCCAGACAGTGAGGGCATGTACGTTTACCTTCTGGAAGACCCCAGACATAGACTCCTCCACGGTTGAGTTCTTTTCCAAATGCGTCACTGCAACGTTGCAGATGAAGAACCTCCACAAGCTTGAAATGTATTACTGTTCCGTGGACGTGGAACTCTGGAGCATGATTTCTGGGCTCCCTTTGCTCGAAGATATATTCTTCCTCGACTGCAGCTTTCAAATCCGAACTGCAAATGAGGTAGAACCCGAAATCAACCTCAAGCCGAAATTGTCTCGACTGAGCTTGCTCAACTGCGACTCGCATCAGCAATGCTTGGAGGTCATTGACCAAACGTGCTTACGTACGTTTGCCATAGACTTCTGGACTGTCGAAGGAGAAAATTGGCTGCGCCAGTCTGGGGTCACAGAACTGCACGTCCATGATTGTGGCAATGACTTTCCTGGAGAAGACGTAGAGTACGTGCCAGGACTAAATGTTCTGCTCGAGAAAGCACCGCGGTCCCTCGAGTCTCTGTGTCTTGTGCTTGATGAGTGGGCTGCCTGCGCGATGGGTCGTCACATTTGTCAAAGTATGTTGGAAGATCCTGGCTGGAAGGATCTTCCTTCTCTTTGCTCGCTCACACTGCGATTAGATGACGTGGATAGCTTTCTGGAACCCGAGGTAAGTCAAGTTATGCCTGCAATTTTGGTTTCTTATCGTCGCCTCTAGGAACTTCCTCAGATGATAGATGGTATGTATCTCCCTCGAGCTAATATATCTCCACTTGACGGCCATTTGCATTTTCTGTATTGCATGCACACATCATGATCAGAAAAATTGCCTATACTGCGACATATTCTGCATGACAAGTTTGATCCCGATGCTGGCTCCGGTAATCTCAGGCATGTAAACTTCCTTGGGAATATTTTCCGTTTTGTAAATGGGAAATGGACCGAGTCGGAGGGTGGCTTGTAGTTAACATCCCATCTAAGTGTTAGTATTGCATGTAGTAACACCACATGTCCCATTATCGACCATGTCTAAAATATGACGCAGAGCAGAGGTTAGTACCCTTAGAATCTTTCAAACTTTGGCATTGATCGATAAGATATGGGAACAACTTGAACACGTTGCCTTTGCTTAGTTACAGCACGACGCCTGGCATGACCGTACGGATGTAAGCTCAGACTGTTTCCCTTTGCTTTTTCGCCTCACAACTTGGCGAAAATGTCTATCTTCAAGTGCTCCTGTGAGTTTGCAATTACATCTTCATCTCTTTTATCAACACAAATCTTCATTGTTTTGCATAGCCCCGGAAACACGGACTGACCAAGTCTTACCTCGCATACCAAACGAAATATACAAGACATCTCTTGGATCTACGCTTTGCACGCACATTGCAGAGAAGCAGCCCCTCGCGCTTACAATCGCCCAGACAGAAAGGGTGTGTATTTTCACCCACTGGCTGCCCCCAATCAGTTTAGGCCCCGGCACAATTGACGATGAGCTCTTCTGCATGAAATTCCACGTCACTGCAGCACCTCAAATGAAAAACGTCCGCAAGCTTGAAATGACTGTCTGTGACGTGGACGAGGACCTCTGGAGCATGATTGTCGGGCTCCCCTTGCGTTGTTCTATGGGTGCCAACTTCGAATCCAAGCTGCAAATGAGGTAGTAGGGCCCGATAGGAAGCTGAAAGTGTCTCCACTGAGCTTGCTTGCATCCGTCTTCTGGAATCAACAATTCTTGGAGGCCATCGACCAAACGTGCGTACGCACGTTTGCCATAGATTTTGAGGATGTCGAAGAAGAAAACTGTGCTGCGCCAATCTGGGGTCACGGAACTGCACCTCCATGTCAGCGCTTGTATCGATGGATTTCCCTGAAGAAGACGTAGATTATGCGTCAAGGTTAAATGTCCTGCTCAATCGAGCACCGCGGTCTCTCGAAGCTCTATGTCTAGTGCTTGACGAGTGGGCTGCCTGCATGATGGGTCGTGACATTTGTCAAAGCATGTTGGAAGATCCTGGCTGGAAGGATCTTAATTCTCTTTGCTCGCTCAGGCTACGATTGGATGATGTGTATACCTGGCTGGATCCCGATGTAAGTCAAGTTATGCCTCCCCGTTTTGGATCCTTATCATTACCTCTAGGAACTTCGTCAGATGATAGATGGTATGTATCTTCCTCGATCTAATATACCTCCGCTGAACGGCCGTTTGCATTTGCTGTATTGCATGCACGCATCAGACAAATTGCAAGTATTGTAACGTATTCTTCATGACGAGTTTGATCCCGATGCTGGCTCCGGTAGTCTCAGGCATGTAGACTTCCTTGGGAATGTTTTCCGTTTTGTAAACGGGAAATGGACCGAGTCGGAGGGCGTCTTGTAGTCGACAGCCCATTGGCTCACATGTGCTCCACCCAACTGGTAGAGATCATAAGCACTCTGTACAGCTCCTTCGAAAGAATTCTCTTCGGATATGTAACTTGATGTACAGAGATCACCTAATTGTATTGTTTGTGCTGAACTTCTCCGACATAGAGAGAGGAACAAGACATGTCATAGGTTAACGCGGCTCGCATCCATCAACCCAACCAGCTTTCTACCATTCATCCCTTCGTCTCTCGGGACGATTCTACACGGGAAAGGTAGTGGATGGCTGCAGCTCACCAATCATCAGTCAGCGAGAATGTCTTGTTCGGCGGACAGGAGCGCCACGCACCTCGTTACTCCCGTCGTCCACGTGACATCATCGGATCCCTTCGTTTTCTCGATCCTGAACAACGCCAGTATACAAACCATCGCTGACCACAGCGATACCTCCGCAACGTGTCTTCCTGGGCTGTGTGCGTATGCCATACCATTAGCTGAAAACGAACGTGAACAGTTAACGAAGCCGTCTACGTACCAGATTCGTCGCCCAAATCCGAAAATCCAGGAAACCTTGTCCTCGTTCAGCCTACCATTATTGTCCAAGAATCGTTCGGGTATGAAAACCTCAGGGTTGGGGTACTTTTCCTCGTTGCGTGACATCGCCCTGTCATACCCATCACCGTCGTGCGCGCACGCAAACAACGGCAATTCGATTCTCACCAAAGATTGGGGATGACCATCACACCTGCATACGTGAAAATAGTTTAAAGAAGCCACTCAAACTATCAAGATGTGCGATTTCACCTTTGGGAATGTAATACCCTTGGTAGATATCGTCCTCGCTGGTCGCATGAGGAAGCGCTTGAAACAGTGTCAACGAGTTCAGAATCACATCATCCGAAAGGCGAACACACCACCAGGCGCCACTGGATGCCACCTCATCACCTCCCGCATGATGGCATCCACGTATGGCAATGATGCCCTGTCAGCAAAGTCCGGAAGTCGGTGGTGTCCGACCAAGTTGTCGATTTCTGCTTGTGCGCGTTGTTGAACCTCTGTATGGTTCATCATGAGATAGATAAAGACAACAAGCGTGGAATTTGTCTGTCAAAATCAGCGAGAATTATACTGTAGTCCGAGACGAGAAAGCAGTAGAACGAACCGTCTCCACTGCAGCTAAGGACGTTGTTTATTCAAAGGCTACGGATATGTTCACATGAGAAATAGAACTCACCTGCATATAGTGACCCTGCAGATTCTTTGATAGCTCTGGCGAGATCCGGATCGTTAGAATCATCGTCTAGATCATATCTAGCGATGGCATCAGCGACCATGGATGGTGCTGCCGACCCTTCCCTCTTATGCTCTTCATGAGTCTTCGGAAACACGATAATCACGGATATTAGTGCGTACGAGGTGTCGTTTAACCCACTCGTAAGGTGCCTCTAGCGCTTCGGCTGTAAGACGTCTGCACTCATCTGCATGGGCCTTGAACCCCATTCCTGGAAGCCATGCAGGCAGTGTCGTTACTGTGTCAAAAATATGAAGATGCCATGAAGATGCACGAAGAAGAAAGCGCACCAAACGGAAACGCAGTGCACATTGCAACAACCGGGAGTGTAGTAGCATGTAGGACGATGGCTGCGGCACGTTGCATCGTGGTCAAGAACGTCTCGCTCCCCGTGGAATCGTACCCATATGTGATTTCCATGACCAAGGCGGCTGAGTACCTGAGGCATACAAGCGTGAATAGAGCAATCTCTTCTCAAGGCTGGAGACCTTACGTGGTGAAATGTTCGGCATAGCTGGTGGGGTCGTCCAATAGATACCGTATCAACTCGTACGCTTTGTGCAGCTGTCTGGGACGTTGAGCTAGTGCTGCATGGGCATTGAAAAATTGGTGTAACAGTCGTCGGTGTAGCCTGAACCTCGGTCCATACCGTGCACTGGTCGTCGCCCATTCCCACCCAAACCTTTTTCCAAGACCATGGTAACCGGTCGATCGACAATGAAGGGGCGACTTACAAGTGCGAGACAGGATCCTTGGGGCGATCAGAGTACTTGTGTGACCGTTTTTCGAGCAGCGCCATGGCGACTTGTTCAGAATTCAAGATCAAAATTTCTTGGCGTAGGGCGCGCATATAGACGATGTCACCTGCGCGTACTATGAATGATGGTGGTGGAACGGGAGATGAAGACAGCGTCATACCATACGTCTTGGCCCATGTTGTGTATGTGAGGAAGGGCGCATTTTTGTCGACGTCGAGCAGGCTTCCGATGAAAGGAAGTGCGTTAGGGCCCGGTGGGAGTGGTAGCTTGACCTGCGACCGATGTCGAGACTTGCGTACGCCCTCGAAGACCAGTAACAGGACAGCAAATGCAATCAGAGCTGGTGCAAACATGACTTTGATCGCATTACTATTGGTGTTGATGGTGGCAGCCCAATGGGGTTGGTTGGTTGCGCGCACTGGTCACGGACGGCATGTTTCTATCACCGATGTACACTTCAGCATTTCCGCAGATGAGGACGAAGTTCCCTTCATGACCCTAACACTGAATGACCACGGCCCCTACCAGTGTTGTGTTTCTGTGCATGTCTTTGTTACGGACAAACTCAACGAAGACTTACACCACTCGAAGAGAGGGCGAAAGTAAATGAGAATTCCTAAACTACTGGAATATATATACTGAAAACGTGTATGTAATGAGGCCGCACGGACGGTGATATAAGTGATATATGGAAGTAGTACGCGTGATTAGTTATAAAGGAAGTGTGACAGAGAAAGAGAAAAGAAGAAACGTTACAGCCTTGGAGTGCATGAACCCAAATCATGGAAGGACCTTTCTTCCCTTCGCTCGCTCACGCTGCAATGGAGGGAGCTTGACAATTTACTAACGTAAGTTGTCTTGTTTGATATCTTGTACGTCTGGTCAATATTCATCCTTCCTTCCAGGAGCTTGGTCAAGCTTTAAGATACACTTCGATGTGTTCTTCATGACGATGGTACGGTTGCTGGACTCGTTCAGATAGTCTTCCGACGGGTGGACAAAGAATGGTCAGAAAGTACCCAGTAGCCCTCCTATAAATGTCTCCAGTTCGGAATTCATCCTCCCCATCGCTTTGTTGTTCTACCATTGCATACGCGATCATTTTTCCCTCTTTAGCTTTCGCGAGACACAAGTCATGGTTGACCGGTTTACCATAGAATTTGCACACGTTCATTCGTCAGTTTATTCGATGGGCCCGATGATTGAGCGCCGGTTCCGAGTTACTTTAAGCGACAGCAACCTAGGATGAAAGAAGTAGTTCAGATAATCTGTTCCACTTCCTGGTAAGCGATCTGCATGAGCTGTCACTCTCCAGGGAACGCCTGCAGTACTTATGATAGGGACCTATTACATCCTATAGTATAATCAAGGGCCCATTTCATCCCGACAATCATGATCGAGGCGTTGCTCGCACTCGCAGCCGCCATCCTGCTCGTCGTTGGAGGGGCGCGAAGGTTCAGACAGTGGCAATCATCACCACGCTCAGGCTCTACCGTACTACCGCTTCCACCAGGCCCAAAACAGCTACCTTTCATTGGGAACGTACTCGGAATAAACAAAGACTCACCACATCTCACCTATACGGAATGGTCAAAGACTTACGGTACGTCGCCGCACTCACTTTAAATTAGTGGTCCAGAAAGCAACGCCAACGTAACTAGGTGTCATTGTCTATACGAAAATCCTGGGTCAAACCATCATAGTACTAAACTCGCAGCAAGCAGCTGTCGATCTACTCGAGAAGCGCTCGCAAAAGTACTCTGATCGGCCCGAGGTACCCATTGCAGACATGTACGTTCCCGTAGGCAGGGACCGCTTCGATCTTCACTTTCGATAAACTTCTGCTGACGCGTACCCGGTACACAAAGGTTTGGACTGAAAGACTTCGCCACTACGGCGCGGTATGGTCCTACATTCAGGTTGCATCGACGATTATTCCACCAGGTTTTTCATGCTAAATCGGCGCTTACTTATCGTCCGAGGCAACTGCAAAAGGCCTATGAGTTGCTGAACCATTTGCTGGGTGATCCGTCAGACTACGCAATGCATTTCACCACGTACGTCCACGCGCCGATGCGTTATAGTATCCAATTGGTCGTTTATATCCCTCAAAACACAGGTTCTCCTCTGCCGTTGTCATGGAAGTAACATACGGATATAATATGGAGGGGTCCAATGAATTCGTGACGTCGATGAAACGAACAGGGGACATTGTCCTTCGTGTATCCACACCAGAAATGATGGCGATCTGTACTGCGTTTCCTTTCGGTGGGTTGCTCTCATCCAATGGATGCTCATTATTTACCGTTTTCACACTTCAGTGCTGAGGTTACCCACCTGGTTTCCCGGGATGGCATTCAAGTCAGACGCTCCGGAATGTCAGCACTTGGTGTCTGAAGCAATCGATGCACCGTATGCATGGACTCAACAACGTGCCGTACGTCCAGAGATGGATGTTCCTGTATTTACATGAGCCGACAATGATGAATTCAAGGCTGAAGGAAATGCAACTCCGTCCATGGTAGCTGATGCCATCATTCGGTATCGTCTTGCCAATGATTCGAGCGACCCAGAAGTCGTCAAAGCGGTTAAATGCTCTGCGGGAACACTCTATCTAGGTGACCTTCGTTATTTTAAACTGCACGTATTTCATTTGATGCTGACCATATCCGCAGCCTCGGTTGAGTTGGTTCGTCTTATTGATCCAACCTGCGAGCCTGCTTAGTGACATTTTGCCTATTGAAGGCAACCTTTGCAAAAGCTAGGCACTGCTCACTCGAACTCAAGAACTAGGAAAAAGGGGTGTTGAAAGGGTATTCCAACGAGAACAAGACTGGCTTGTTCCATTGCTACATTCAGGTCTTTATACTACTGGTGTTATGATTTGCTTGTTTCTTTTCTCGTTCTCACTACGGACTACCGAGTCTCTGCGTTCGAACCACACTCTGACCCTTTTCTTTTCTTCTATGATGACCTAATACCCATAACCCTACCTTAGTCATCATTTCCTCCACATGACTCATCCGCAGTCTACATGACTCATTTCATTTGTAACCATTACTCATCCGCAGTCATTCTGACTCAGCTTCTGTGCTGCGGATTACTCATCTTCCTTCCACCATGTTCCATGGTGTTCCATCCGCTTATTCAGGCTCCGCCCTGTGTACTATATAAACCCCTACCTACTCTCTGCATTCCCTAAGCTAGATCTCCTCTGTACTCCACTGTGTACTTCGTCCTCTGCAATCTAGCCCATTCCTTGTCAACCCTTCAGTGGGAAGTCTCCTTGAAAGTCCTCGTCCTACTTCTGAATGGATGCTCTCGACTTGTAATCCTCCACTTGATTGGATTACTTTCGTCTCGACATTCGATCGAATGATATCCGCGGTCGTCACCCTCGACAACACCTTTGTCTCTCGTTGCGACACTTGATCGTAATGTTACCCTCGTCCTTGCTACTGTCATTCTGACAGTACCCTTGTCCTCCCGTGTTTTCAGAGGCTACGCTCGTTCCTACCTGGACCAAGCGTAACAAAAGATCTGGCTTCTCCAAACGGTCACCATCACTGTGAACCGCCACCATTTCTTGACCACCCAGAAACCCAGACCCCCGTCGCTTAAGGCGACAAGCCTCCGCCCCCTACCCCGTCGAAACCTCGCCGGAACCTTCCGTCCACTCCAGCCTCGAAGAAAACTCTTCGGAGCCTGACGTTCTTATTCCCTCACCTGAGGAAGAAGACGAAACCTTGTCCCTATCGCTCCACTTGCGCATGGCTCTTTCCCTACCACCCGACCCCACTCCCCCTTCCCCTACTCCCATCCAACCACCTCCCATGTCGCGACCCACTGAGCTCCGCATCGCCTCCCCTGAACACTTTGATGGCTCTTACCAAAAAACCAT